>JAJIZL010030221.1:0-13439 GCA_023969395.1 Amblyomma maculatum
ACCGGGTGTTCCAGCTAACTTGAACCAAGGGTTACAAAATAATATATTTGAGGTGAAACCAGTTGCATACAACTACCAGCCTGCTTGCGCACTACAGGCAATTTTCTGTTTTGCAATTAGTTAATTGGGTAATTATGTTAATTTTTCTAATTTAATAAATATTCACCTTAGACCAAAAATGTGAATTGTAAAGTTGTAGAGCACCTTCAGAAACCCCCATTCCATTAATTGCGATAAAGAAAGTCTCACGTGTATCTTTTTTTCTGGGCTCAAAAGAAAGCCCGCGAAATACAAATAATACCACGTGACTAGTGCATTTGAGCGCAGCGATTGTGGTGCTCTCAGTCGTGGTTTCAGAGAACGAAATCAGCTGCGGCCGTGACCCGATGGTCCCGTCGCAGCGGCAGGCAGAAATGTTGGCGATGGTTGGAGCGAGATCGAGCTCGCCCGTCGTCAGCGCGATCTTGGCCAGGCCTGTGCACCGCAGCAGCCTACATCACGACAGGCGGATGACGATAAAGAACCGGCAAATGAAGGTGCAGCGCTAATTTAGTCGAGTCACATGATGTCATCTCGCCCCTTTACCCAAGCCTGTATGCGCAGATTCAGTGGCTGATACATTATCGCACATCCGTTTGCCGTAAAGTTCGCTGATGGCAGAGAAGGAGGGTTTGTTAGAATCCCGGTGGTGTCGGCTCGCCGCTCTCGCTGCTACTTGCCACCGTCACGTGGGCCGGCTGTCTGACGCGGGCGAAGAAGCCATCGCAGGCATATCGGCCTGCCGATTTAACGGGGCAAAGGAGACACGGCCGCCGCTAATTTCGTTCGCTCAAACCACGACTGAGAGCACCACAATCGCGGTGCACAAATGCACTAGTCACGTGGTATTATTTGTATTTCGCGGGCTTTCTTTTGAGCCCGGAAAAAAAATACACGTGAGACTTTCTTTATCGCAATTAATGGAATCGGGGTTTCTGAATATGCTCTACAAGTTTCCAATTCACATTTTTGGTCTAAAGTCAATATTGAATAAATTAGAAAAATTAACATAATTAGCTAATTAAGTAATTGCAAAACAAAATATTGCCTGTAGTGCGCAAGGAGGCTGGCAGTTGTATGCAACTGGTTTCACTGACCTACCTCAAATATATTATTTTGTAACCCTTGGTTCAAGTTAGCTGGGACACCCGGTATATATATATATATGGACTGGACACACACACGCGCGCACCCGCGCGCGTCCGATCGTATATGCAAGCAAGCTGTACAAGCCTCCCCGAGTTACAAATATTAAGGCGAAGGCCTTTAATGGCTCATCGTTGTCAGCATCGTGTGACGCTTTTGCGGCGGCTCTGATTGAATCATACTCCTACCTCCATCCCTTGGATCTCAAGCCCAGCGCTTTACCAACTACTGCGCCACGCCCCGGATCGTGAAACGCTTTTCATAATTTCCCTTGTCTACCGTGAGGATGATAGCGGGATTCCGCGAGTCACAGATACTGCGCCTTTCCTTTTTTGTAAACGAATTATAGAACGCCGGTAAACTTCGACGCGTTCAATGGAATGCTGAGTGTGTTCGACAAGAAGCGCGCGATGTACCGTCATGAGTGGACATGACGTCAAAAGTCGATTCATGCATATACGAAGCTGACCCCACCAGTCGTCCGATCTAGGCGTCCGTGCGGCCTTTCATCTGACGCTTCCTTGAACGCCGCACCACACAGCAAACAGAAGCAGACGCAGATTTCTAGGAGGCGTTAGTACAGCAGGCATCAGCGGCGTTTGAAATTGATCTACAGGATAGAAAAGGAGCAGTGTCTGTCACAATTCTCCCCGTACACATGTACCATGCCATAAAGGAAGAGAGGAATGTGAAACAGTATTCACCCTCTTTACTCGAAGCATCATTCACCGCCCCATTCGCAACAAATGCGTAGCAGAATGCGGCACTCAGGCTTTCGCCTTTCACCATTTAAAGTTTGGTTAGTGGTTTGGTTTGTGGGGTTTAACCTCCCAAACCAACTCAGGCTATGAGAGACGCCGTAGTGGAGGACTCCGGAAATTTCGACCGCCTGGGGTTCTTTAACGTGCACTGACATCGCACAGCACACGGGCGCGTTGCTTTTCGCCTCCATCGAAAGGCGGCAGCCTGAGGCCGGGATTTGAACCCGCGTCCTTTGGAATAGTAGTCGAGCGCCGTAACCACTGCGCCACTCCGGCGGGTTTTCACCATTTTAGTCGCCAAAGTGTCTCGTAATTTTTTTTTAAGTTCCCTGGAAAATGCAGTATATGCCGCAATAAAGATGGTTACCCTATCTTCTACGTGACTTTTTTTGTTACTGATTTTTATTCTTCCCATCTTAATTAGCTTGTATAATAACGAAATAGTTAATTAAGATCAAATGACCGGACGTCGTCATTTACTACTGCATATCTTGCAAAACTAAGGTTAATTTCGTTTTGTCGAGGTATTTGCACGCACCACATATAAACATTTTACTGAAGACAAAAAATAGGGAACCCAACCTCAAGTTTGGCTTAAAATCCCTTGATAATTTGAAAGTAGCGACACTCTCCTCCGCGCCGCGCTTTCCTCCTCGATTCTCCTCGCACGGCGGCGGCGAGCGCTGCGCACGACACGCTTTTTCTCCTGGTCGCCCGCCGGCCGGCCGCAGCAGTGAGTGAAGCGCGAGCTTTTGGGCCAGGTCTGCGCTCCAGGAGTGCACAAAATTTTTGAAAAATTGCTAGAAAAGCATTGAGAATGCCGAAAGTAAAGTTCATGAATTGATTGCTTTCTTCTTTGAACTGTTTGAATGGGGAATACTGATAAACAAAGCTTTCGGGCGAGGTCTGTGCTGCAGACACTTTTTAAGTCACATGATAAGGTTTTACTTTGTGCACCTAATCTAGTACTGCCTCTGACTTTGTTTTTTTTAGAGCGTGAAATCTTTCACCGCGGTAAAACTTCGGAAAACAATCCAGCCTGGTGCTTTGAACTTCAAGATCAGAGAAGGTCAATGCAGGACTTTGTCTATTTCGCTACTGTCAAGCTATCTCTCTACTCATAGTATATGTCACGTGATCAACCATGAGATTTCATTATTGGTTAATTGTACATGTATTTTGATCAATTACTGGGCCAAAATAATTGATATTTAGTAAATTGCAATTAAAATCTAAATTTTAGCTGCAACATCGAACCGTGTACCGTTGGCAAGCTTAGGCAAAGTGTAATGGCACTGTGCTAGTTAGCGATCCGCGATAATCTGCATTAATTAGTTACTTCTGTATAAAACCAAATTTTGAGCTGTTCCTTGTCGCTTCGAGGTAAGGAACAGGTTTGCCACGGCAGTCTTGATATGATACTGATAGAGGAATTAAATAATTTTATGAGCACGCGGCTACTCACTGACTTCGCGTGTGGTTAAAAGACAGCAGGGTACACTGGGAGAAGTAATGGGCCCTATTGCCGACACACTGAAGTTCTGGGGCAAGCATGCTGTGGCCTCATGCGCTATGTAAAAGAGCGTGATTTCATTGAACGCAACAATCAAATAAAAAAATTACAGGGTGCACATAGGTGTTCAACGTGCGGAAATGAGAAAGCATATAACTGCCAATTCATTAACTATCGCTATCCTATCTATCACTATATCTACTAATGCCAGAGACCTATCGTAACTGTTACTATCCGCAACGAACACTATCACCTCACTCTCCGGGCCTATTACTATCATTTACTATTATTATCCGTAACAGCCACCTTCATTACCTATTACTATTCATAATCATCACTATTTAATCTGATGCCGTCCCATGACCCATTGATATACTTCAACTTTCATTGACTTACGTTGTCAGTCATATCTCTATTATCTCATAATATCTGACGAGACAACTATGCATTGACTTTTAATTCTTAAACTTTCTTGTTTTCTCATAAATGGAGGTGGGAAAAGAGCAAGCCACAGAAATAACTGACTACTATCAGCGCGAGGTTCATGTCTCTGTTGAGGAGGCTTCCTTTACTTCAGGACAGGTCGGTGAGAGAAAATTGATGGAACTGCGTTGGGCCTCACTTTTTTTTTCGAGTTCGTGTAATATTGGCGGCTCAAACTGGTCTTCAGAGAAATGTAGCTAGAACATATAGAGCGATGAGTTAATCACTCAGGCAAGGTGAAAAAAAAAAATCTTGCATACAATTGAAATGAGTAATATGTTACAGTGCTAAGAATTGTTGCTCGCAAAATGTTCCCCTATTTTTTACATCATAACTATAATCATTATTGATTGTTTAAATTTCGTAAATACAGAAAATTGATGCAATAATTCCGGCTGATTTGACATCGATGGGAAAACTTTTCTCGCAGTAAATGAATACGCGGAATTGCGGTTTTAGAGCTCCAGCTTTCAAAGCCAAGGTAACCTGCCAACGCCTAGTAGTCATGGTTAAAGCGGAACGTGTGTGATCATGTGAACACCTCCTGCACATTGGCCGTATCCCTGATAAAACGAACGCATACTTTTTAACCCACGCGTGCGTCGAAGCATGGCAAGACACATTCAAGAATTGAAAAACAAAATGCCGTACGACCTAACTAGTGCAGATTACCCGCAATACCTCGGGTTTACTTGCCAGAGTTTTTCAGGGCCAGCATTCATTGCTCCCGAGTAACCGACGCACACTACAAGTACAAGCTGGAAAGACTAGCTCCTCTACTAGGGATCCTAGCATAATCGCGACAAATGCAATCGAGAGACTGTAATTTTCCAGTTATCTTTGACAGCAAAAAGCAGATTATAGTGCCCTATTTCTGACTGTACAGAAGTCGACAGCGTGTTAAAGGGTGGAGCCTTGGAGCCTCGCAGAATATTCAGCATGCTGCAGAGGACAGCCTTATTTTTATGCAATGATCATGTTGCCGCCGCAAAAATATGGAGCAAGCAGGAATAAAAAACGCAGCGTCAGGTGACGCGTTATTACGGGGAGTGAGAAAGGCACCTTACGTCGCAAACAACTCTGTTCTCTCTAGGGATAAACTTCTTTCAACTAATCTTGTGAATCCATTGACTCGTGCGCAAGCCGTCACGCTTGCCTTGAGGTATCATGAGTACCGCATAACCATCTTCAGGCCGCTTGCTGCAGTTGTACGCGCAACAGCACGGCATAGAGCTTGCACGCTGCAATAAAAGCACAGCGCGCAATATTCGCTCGCTGAGACTAGGAGAAAAATGGCGCGAAGGAAAAACAAAACACAAGGAAAACGCCGGACGCGCGTTGTTTTCCAAGCGCAACGGCTGGGAGACCAATCGTCGCTCAGGAAATCGGGCGGAGAACTGGCCTTCAGCGAAGGGGCGCGCAAGGGGCGAGGAGGCGGCGAGGAGGTAGCTCGGCGGCGGCAAAGTTCGATCGTTGGCGTAACTTTCAAAGTATCAAGGGGTTTTAGGGAAAAATAGCTCCCAACCCCATCGCTCCGCGGAACGTCAAACAAGTCAGCCTGCGGGAAAAAAAACGGCTTCTGCGGGAAGCGGCGCGCGGAGAACGTCCAGCGTTGCGTGTTTTCCCGCCAGTGTGAGCGTGCCTGTACACAGGCCAAAACTATAATCAGAGACAGCAAAACGGCTGTCTGGAATTTTGCAAAAAAAAAAAAAAAAAAAAGATTCTTCTCACAAATCCCATTACTGGAACCATATCCATCATATGGATACCAGCACACGAATGTCCCTGGAAACGAAGCTGCGCACCTGCTGGCCCGAGATCTCTACCACCGGGCAGCGGTAGAACAGCCCGAATGCAAGGGAATTAAAGATTGCGCTATCACCTACAATGAGATCACAGAATCTTACAAATTAGATCGAAAAGTATACCCTCCCCCACATCGGTCTCTCACTAACAATGAAGCACGCATCTGGAGGCGATTACAAGCCGATAACTACATCTGCCCTGTCTGGGTTTTTTTAACACAGACCGGGGAGGAAGAAGATTCTAAATGTAAAAATTGCGGACAAAAAGGTACGCTAGATCATATAATATGGCAATGCGCCGATTCCTCAGGCGCCGGCATTAACATTGATAGTAGAGAAGCCTGGGAGGTTTGGCTCCGGAGCGGAGATCCCACCGTTCAGCGGCACGCGACCCGCCTGGCGGCTGAGGCCGTGAAGAGTGCTTGTAACCTCACCTGACCTCAGCCTGCGGGGCCCTCCTGACCCGCTCCCCGGCCTGCGTGCCGGGGGCGGGAGATGAAGGGCTCCTTTTCGGTGGAAATAAAGTTTTCATTCATCCATTCATTCATTCATTCATTCTCAACTTAATCCATGAAAACAGCATATTTAAAGCCGTGTTGCGAGTGGCGTAGCTAAAATATTCTAGTTAACTGTAGCATAGCGGTAGAACATCCGCCTCGCATGGAAGAGGACCGGGGTTCAAATCCCGGTGCCGCGCAATTCTCCACCGGATTAAAAAAAAAAAAAGAAATTCGTGTGTCGATGGAATTGCATAAACTGGTTTGGGGTGTGACCTGATGCCGGTGAACACCTCCGGCAACGCACTCCCTCATCAGAGGAGTTGGCCACCCTGGTGCAGTAATTGGCCGCAACCTCTCATGATAAGTTCCATAAAACCCCGGCCCTCAGTCATCAGCGGCTACGGAACAACTGACCACGGCGGCGGTCAGACCTGTGGCGCAGCAGGGGGTCAATGATTTCAGAGATATCATTATTCAATTGAAATTATTGTTCAATAATCAACAAAAATTTCAGAGATATCATTACTGAGTGCGCGGTAGGATAGTTAGAGAGGATACCGGTAAGCTGTCTAAGAAGACGAAAGATTTGATTAAGAAACGCCAGAGTATGAAAGCTTCCAATTCAACAGACCAGATTGAATTGGCTGAGATATCAAAGCTAATCAATAAGCGCAAGGTGGGCGATATAAGGAGGTATAACATGGAGAAAATTGAGCATGCTGTAAAGAACGGGGGAAGCCTTACAGCGGTAAAGAAGAAATTGGGCATAGGCAAAAACCAGACGTATGCGATAAGGGACAAGGCAGGCAACGTCATCACGAATATGGACAAGATAGTGAAAGTAGCCGAGGAGCTCTATACAGATCTCTACAGTAGCCAAAGTAGTCGGGACCGTAATGAGATTGGCGGTAGGGAAAAACACTCAGACGTTCTACAAGTGACGAAGGACTAGGTCAAGAAAGCATTAGAAACTATGAAAAGGCGGAAATCAGCTGTAGAGGATCAGATAACTACAGAGGACGGGGGGGGGGGGGGATATCGTGCTAGAAAAACTGGCCACCCTGTATACGCAGTGCCTGGTGTCATCGACGACACCGGAACCATGGAAGAATGCAAACATCATCATTGATAAGAAAGGGGCCTCTAAGGACCTAAAAAATTAGACCAATCAATAACCGATGGTCGCTGAGGGTAACAAACTGGATTCCAAGGGAAGGAAAGCGTAGCAGGGGGCGGCAGAAAGTTAGGTGGGCGGATGAGATTAAGAAGTTCGCAGGGGTCAAGTGGATGCAGCTAGCACAGAACCGGGTTAAGTGGAGAAATACAGGAGAGGCCTTCGCCCTGCAGTGGGTATAGTCAGGCTGATGATGATGATGCGCATGAACGGATTATCGTACGGCACCCAAATTTTGTAGAATACGTCAGGACAGAGTGAACCTATGGTAAAATTTTTACTAGAATATTCGAATGTCAAAATACCTCTGGAGTTGTCCTTTAAAACCTAGATTACTTTCTTGTAGCCTCCGTTCCATATTTATCATACAAAGCATGAACAGCAGTGATGATAGAGAACACCCTTGTTTTAATCCTATGCATACCTTGACAGCTTCCTATTTATCCCTTATCATGTAATTTCTATTTTGTTATCCCGGTATATTTCCTGTAGGAAATCTGTTATCTCATGACTGATACCTTCTTATGTTCTACAGGAGTTCCCAGTTTACGTTGTCGTACGCCCCGTTTATGTCCAGGAAGGCTAAATACAAAGGTCTATTTTCCACTCCAGATATTTCAATGCACTGGGTAAGCACGAACACGCTATCATCTAAGCGCCTACTATTTCTAAACCCGTTTTGAAGTTCTCAGAGTATCTTCGTGCTTTCTACCCATGATTGCATTTTTAATTTTACCGCCTGCATGACCAACCTGTATATAACAGATGTGATTAAAATCGGCCTATAGGATTTTAAGTGCATTCTATCTTCTCTCCCTTTATAAATCAAATTCTTTTTACTCTGCCGCCAGCTGTCCGGAATTTGCTTATTCATTATGACTGTATTTCCAAAAACAACATTTCCTTACTTCTTGGACCACGTTCATTAATCAGCATGATTGGAATTTCATCTATTCCTGTAGATGTGCTTTTAGGAATATTTTTTCCTTTTCCCTGTTTAGATTGGTCAGTTCTCAGCTGCCTTGTATCCAGCGATCTTGCTTTGTTGCTCCCCAATTTGCGGAATTACCCTGCCATCACTCTGAAATGACTTGACTAAAACTGATGTAATGTAGTTCACAGCGTTGTCTCCCTTTAAACAATTTCCCTCGTCATCTCGAATCCGTTACTGCTTTCTTTGATTCCTTGTACCTAGCCAGCTTATATGGTTCCAGAATTTGCTTGGTCCACCTTTAGTGGCATCGTGTATTTCAGCCATCCAGTGATCGGTGGACTGCTTTATTTTACTTTGGATGAGACCCTGTACATCATTTCTTTTGTTGATACGATTCCCATTTTCAATGCACTACAAGAGCGCATTTAGCAGGTTTGGAATTACAAATCGTTAAAATGGCAGAAATTAGATTTAATTGAGTTCGCCATATATATATTACAAAGATGTGCATACATACAAAGAATAAGGATGGTGAAAAACATGTTAACAAATCCTCGAGTCGGCCATGTTTAAGGGTGTAAGTACCAGGAGGCACGGTTTTCGGCGCCATTTTTCAATGGCTTTGAGCATTCCTGTGCGCTCGCCACTGTACGGTGGTGCTCTGCAGTGTACAATATTCTTTAGTAATGAGATGAAAAAATCGCTTCGGTCGACTTACCCTACTATACCCCCTTAAACTGGACTCTGGTGGCTCCTGAGCCAGGGTTCACAATGGAGCGCATACACTCGGTAAGCGAGCAGTCAGGCATAGAGAGCCTCATGCCTTCTCTACCTCCTCACCCCTCCCTAGAAATAACACGCAACTCTGTGTAGAGACTAGGCATACATACTCCCCTCACACATTGCCTTATTCCACTACAATTGCTCCTTCCTGTACCTTTTCCTGTACCCTGCACCCGCCGGGGTGGCACAGTGGTTACGGCGCTCGCCTACTGTTCCCAAGGACGCGGGATCGAATCCCGGCCTCGGCGGCCGCTTTTCGATGGAGGCGAAAAGCAAGGTGTCCGTGTGCTGTGCGATGTCAGTGCACGTTAAAGAACCCCAGGTGGTCGAAATTTTCGGAGTCCTCCACTACGGCGTCTCTCATAGCCTAAGTCGCTTTGGGACGTTAAACCCCACAAACCAACCAGCCAACCTTTTCTCTTCCCTCCATATCCCCTCCCTCTGCCTAGAGGACCCATCACCAAGGGGCCTAGAATACCTCAAGATATGGCAGACCCTACTGAACTCCAATGTCCCGATCATGCAGATTGCCACCAGCAGTGCCACGAGTGTTATGGACTTTGAAGAACAAACATTTGAATGCACTGGGATTGTGCAAAAACCTGGGGGCTGCATGCCCCGAATTCCTTTGTTAAAATAGATTTCCTGCCCGTCTGCCCACCCAAAGCAATACATCTTAGAGAAAAACTGTGGCCTGGGGCAACAATGTGCATCAAATATGTCTATTTTCTGCCAATGAATCGGAGAACATTTATACTTCCCCACACATGGCTTCAGTACAGATGGTATCCATACCAAATACTGGTGCTTAATTCAAGTGAAATTCGTACAGAAGCTGCACCAGCAGCAGTTCGCATTGCACACACATCTCATTACGGCCAGAAATGGACATCCTAGTCTCTCAACATTTCACAGTGGGAACTACTCTCTTCAAACGGTTTACAGCATTCTGCAAATTGTATATTCAGCTGGACACACACTGATGAGTTGCTCTCCAAAAACTAGTGTGTGTGTTTGAAAAAGATTTCAACAAACAGTACCACAGGGTCCATACATTTATTCAATAACAAGAAACTTCATATTTAGCAAAATAAAAACAGTGTGTTCCTTCTCAAGACATGCGCATCTTTTACTTTGTGAGCCATGTGTTCTTTACCGTAAATGTTAACACACCAAAATCTCCCTCAATTAACAAAATTAACAAAAATTGCAATAAAACTGCATCTTGTAATTAGACTGAATTTAAAAATGCTCAGAAAGCAGTAATTCAGTGACAAAATACATTAAAAAATCACTCGTTTTGCTTCATCATTGCTTCATTTTCCCCCGAGAAATATATTAAGAAAACCAAACATATACCAACCAAATAGGTAAGCAAAACATCAAAACATGGTAGTGCTCTATAGTTAGTGGTTTTTGCCATTTGCTGCACAAGTTGCAGGCATAGATAAAGTGTATGTTCTGCTTTTCCGACAGCTGCTATCACAGTTGCCATCAAGATCATCCATTGACACAAAAGAGCTGCATGCAGTGAGTCAGGGCAGCGCCCTTCTACTTGGCAGGAGAGAAGTAGCAACAAAGGCATGCTACCTCAACATACCACAGGCGCAGGCTACAGCTATGTTGGCAAGCACACACAGTCAGTTACACCTATTTCCACTGCACAGCAGCAAGGTGCAGCAGCAGCCCATATCACCCAACAATGCCACCACATTCAATTATAAACAGTTCTTTGGCTTCGCATAAAGAATTTGCTTGTGTTTTTCGACCAGAAAGTAACACACATGCGTAAAGCTTCTACAGCAGCTTCTCTTCCACGCATGATAATGTCATGTACAAATGCCTGCAAGATGTGTGTGTGCCTGGTATATAATGGCTTCTTCATGAAGCTACACCTCACAGAGGCAACTGGTCCTAAACAAAAGGCCACACGGTTAAACATGCACCGGCTCCGATACAAGCTACTGCTGAAGTAACTCAGGCATCCAATGGAGCAGCACGCAGAATTTCCGATTTATACTAGATTCTACTTCAGAGCACACAGCCTTTTGCATGCAAAGAAGGCTGTTAAGCATCAAAAGCAGTTTCACACACTATAAAACTAAGCTGAACAGATATGAACAGTAAAAGCTCAGCATCTGAAACAGATCATTTTCATTCTGAATTTCACCCTGCAGAAATTCATTGCATCTCCAAGCTTTTTTTTTTCATGGGCCAAGAAACTACCTCCAACTACTTTCTCCACACTGGAAAGTAAAGCGAGTCCTCTGGAGCACAATCCACAGGACATCTGAAGTGACTAGCAGTTGGCAACAACTTAACTTCTTCCACCATGTAAGCACAAAAAAAACTCAAAATGCGTGCACGCTGAGCTTCTGCACTCCCACGAACAGCCGGACATTGGTTTTTATTGTGTTAAAGATTACACCAAAGCCAAAAGAAAAAAAGACAACCTCCAGAGACAAAGGACAATCCTAGCATGCTTTGAACAACTGCAGCCCCAGGCTCAGCAGAAAGGTGTCAGCACCAGGAGAAGAAAGGGGCCTTGTTTTGGAAGCTCTGGATGAAGTTGTCATTCAGGGACTTTATCCGTCCCCGTGCACCCGGCCGTCGGCTACTGCGCTCCATAATGACTGCAGGCATCTGCACCAATTGCACAGGGGACTTGCCATCTTTCAATGCCTGGTTCAGGTTCAGGATCTGCAAAGACCACACATTTGGCTCACATGTTTCTGCTATCAGTTGAAATCAGAACAGGCAAAAAAGGAAGATTTGATTTTGCACCCTGACTGAGCAAAGTCTACTGTGCAGAAAGCACTAATAAGCCCTCCAACAGCTAATACCTTTGCATCCTTGTGTCGGCAATAATGCTTTGCTGTTAGCATTCTTGGCCAACACTGATGATACATGGAAAAACAGTGGGTTGCTGCAGTACAAGGACTCAAATCTCTTTTTATACAGATTTTATTACACTTTATAGGAACAGGATGCATGGAAAAAAAGATACCACAAAAATCAGTGCTGCAAACCTGCAGGACATCGCATCCTACCACCAATGTAATTTTCTTTCAACACTATACCGACTGAAGTACAGAATTCACAACCACAGTTTGAATGAGCCCACTGTTTAAGACCTGTATTTATGGGTTTTACAATGGGTCCATGCTGTCACATTTGAGAACTAGAATCTTGGCAGCATTTTTTTCTTCTCAGCACATCAGCAATGCTTGACTGTAAGATAAGTTTCACATACCAGTTTTTAAGCAGCATCAGCTGCAGCCTGGCTATACCCACTGCAGGGCGAAGGCCTCTCCCATATTTCTCCAATTAACCCGGTCCTGTGCTAGCTGCATCCACTTGACCCCTGCAAACTTCTTAACGTCATCCACCCACCTAATTTTCTGCCGCCCCCTGCTACGCTTTCCTTCCCTTGGAGTCCAGTTTGTTACCCTAAGGGACCATCGGTTATCCTCTCTTCACACTACATGTCCTGCCCGTGCCCATTTCTTCTTCTTAATTGCCACTAGAATATTAGTAACTTGAGTTATTTCTCCGACCCACTCTGTACGCTTCCTATCTCTTAATGTTACCCCTACCATTTTTCATTCCATAGCCCTCTGGGTTGTTCTCAACTTGAAGGGACACTGCAGCACTTTTTCAAAAGTTGGGCTTTCAGCAGAAAGCCATAATTTTTCATGCTGCGAACTCGAATATCAGATTAAAATTAGGCAGAAGAAAGCAGAAATAGCGTTTTTTTCAGCAGAAATACGCAGCCCGCGCGATGGGGCTCACCGCGGGTTGCGCCGCCGCCCGTGATTGGCCAAGACGTCGCGTGACGACATTCTGAAGACCGGGAAGCTGCCGATGCGGCCTTGTGAATGTCATTATCGCATGCCATTTCCACATGAATGACCATCGGGATTTTTACCGCGTGTATCCGTACCAGATACGCCCACAAACGATAGAGCCCGTTGTGGGGAGCGTAGATTTGGCATGACAACTTGCTTTGGTTACAGTGAGGCATTTTGAAAAGTAGTGTGTGTCATTATTAACAGAAACTACATGGCCCTCGGCGAAACCTCGGCCCGCATATTCCTGGGAAGGAAGGGCAGCGAACAATGCCCTAGCCGACTACCTCCGTCTCAGGCCTCTCGCCCCGCCCGAAAGGTCATTGTTGTGAAAAATGAGCCCAAAGCTTGGTGTACCAAATCCTGCTTTGAATGCCAGTCGTGGCACCTTGGGGAAACGAAGAATTTTATAGAAAGGGTGAAGCAGTACACAGCTACCGCCAGACAAAAGAA
>JAJIZL010030221.1:13449-55900 GCA_023969395.1 Amblyomma maculatum
TTTATAGAAAGGGTGAAGCAGTACACAGCTACCGCCAGACAAAAGAACAATAAGCGAAACGCGGTTGCAAAGCTCTGCAATGCATATGAGGCACTGACGGGGCCATTGTGCTAGAGACCAAGTGAAATATGCGCAGAATGCTGCTTAAGTCATACGACATTTAGCAGACGTGGAGAGCATTTTCTTTTTATTGTACTGTCACAATACACGTTTAGTGAATTGACGGCTGACGTATGTTGAAAGCCAAGCTGCAGCTCCTCCGCACCCATATCTTCATGAGAAAACAGTGCTCTGAAATGTGTTTTCTTACAAGAGCTTCGTCGTTCTCATTTCCAACTTAAAGGGACACTAAAGACAGCCAAAGATGGTATGAAAATCTAATAAACTACATTTGGTGACACTATCGCCGCATATCCTGCAGTAAAAAATCGAATAATTGCTGAGATATTGCGATAAGAAGTTGGGGTTTTTTCTTGTTCCCGCCGGTCGAATTCAAACTGTGGCCTCCAACTACGTAGTTGGAGTTGAGTGACGCACACTATGACGTAAGCGGAGACTCCGTGATAGCTAGCGAGCCGGCGCGGCCCGCGGCGTCGCATCCCTCAAGGGCCAACTTGGCAACAGCGTACTCGCAATGACGGCCTCAGCCGAAATAAATAAAACGATGAAGAGAGTAATTTACCGAGCGATGGGCCCATAAAGGAAGAAAAAAAAACATAGAGGGCTTGTAATGCACATTACTTTACATGTTTCTCAAGCTTTTGCGCTCCTTCTTGCACTGTGTATAAAAAAACCGAGCCCTCGCTCTTCGCAACGCTTCCTGACATGTTTACGTACAAATAAGATTTAGTTATCAGCAAAATATTGTCCTCGCTGCTGCGCTTGTCAGTTTTGAAGCTTCGTCGCACTTTTTTCCTTCAAGGTTTGTGCTGCAGCTCCGTGTTCAGCGAAAATTACGCCCACGGTAGCAGAACATGACCGAAGTGCTGGCGCCACTACATTTAATGCCAGCGCTGTGAAATTCCACATGTTAAAATGGATCCAGTGCACAATATAGTGCGCATAGGCGTCCAGAACATTAGTTGCAAGACGTGAGAGCAGGCAGCATGCGCCGATGATGAAGTAATTTTTAGACCGGCAGTAGAAACACTTTATTGTAAATGGGGCCATGACATAAAAACTAGAAATATTTCCAAGCGAGTTCGAGTCTCACCGCTCCTGGCGGTTCTTTTTTTTTTTTTTTTTTACAAATTGATTTTTTTTTTACTTTTTGTAATGTATTTCTGGTGCTTCGTTATTTTTAGTTTTTACTTTTTACCCGAGGCCCTTTTTTTTTCGCCGGGCGACGAGCGCAATATATCGACGCTCTCCTTGGTATGAGCGGCAAATATTGCCCCTTTTGTTTACGACGCCTGCAAATAGCACGTTGAAGGTCTTGTTGACGCAGTATATGTTGGTCAGATGTGCCATTATTTAGTGAACAATTGAATGATAAAGCGTTTTTCCTTCGGTACTTAGCATATGTATGCTTTTCGTGGCATACGTAGCTGTAGTCAAGCGGTCAGGTCGCAGTCGAAGCGGCAACGGCGGCGATACGTTGGCGCAGAAGTGTGAACGAAAGAGAGTGTCGGCGGTAGCGGATTTCGCTCGCTCGTGCCTCCGAATGCTCAAATGGGAACCATCAAGGCGCATCTGCTGCTCCAAGCTCGTAATTCAGGCGCTGCAGGTTCAAACAAACTATCCGAGTGCGCACGAAATGCCTGAGCCGAAACATAACCAAAACTGAAGTGGGCGCCTGTGGCGCCTCCAAGTATATTTTTGTATTTGCCTTGCAACGTTTACGTTGTCTTTTCGCCGTCGTTTACGTATGCTAAAAGCGTGTTATCATGTTTGAGAAAAAACGTACTACCGCATTCAAACATTCAACGTAATTCGCATTTGTCAGCCTCCGGGATCCCTAGCGCGTCACGTGATTTGTAGTTGCGAGCCTCGGCCGTTTGGCTGTGGTGGCGATACCTGTATTTCTGTTATTCTTCTTTACAACCTTATAACAGCTCTGTTTTCAGTAAGAGTGGTCTTTTTGTGATCAGGAACTGGCATTCTATCGATGCAAACCCACTTCCTTTCTCTCTTTAGTGTCCCTTTAATGTGCATCCCCAAACAAGACAGGACTATGTAAAATGACGAGGTAGCAACGGGTGCAAAATCGCAAGGCCATGTATGAGCAACTTCAATGATTGATTGCTTGGACGCACCGAAGGAAACCTCGCTCTTTGCACTCCTTACCTGAATGCGCCTATACCCAGCTGAGCGGTACCCACCTTATATTCTAATAATGCTCCCGTAAAGGTTCCACAAACCTATCAGGCATGTGCCGTGCTGGAAAAGATCTCGCAGTCTTCACAACCTAATGAAAAAAAAAACAGCGCAAAGAACGGGACGAAGCACGCCTGGAATACCTTTCCGTGTAATCGCATCCGAAAAGGAGTCATGGCAGAAATTGCTCGCGACTTTTCTTAGAGATAAGTTAAAATTGCTAACAGTTGATGACCCCTTTGTGATCGATGGCTCAGAAAAGGTTATAGATTATTTAAGTATTAAACATGACTGCAACCTAAACGCCTTCTCGGTAGACATCAAAGATCATTTTTACATTATGTACAGTCAAAGCTCGTTATAACGAACACGCATATAACGAATTATTGAATATATCGAACTCTTCTGAAATATTTTTGTCAAACACATGTATTTTTAACTTCCCATAGCGAACGTGGTTCGGCATGAAACGGATATAACGAACTTTGTGACGCCAAGCACTACCTCACTTTAATAGCAGGAGGCAGGCTTCGTTGCACTATAAGTGTGTCGTGCAGTGTAGCAAACGTTCAGGACTACCTCGCAGGCGCTGACAGTGCTACAGATGCTACGTCGGCATTGAGAGTTGACAGCCAAAGAAATCGTTTGCACCTCACAATCGCTGACAGCGCCCCTTTAGCAGCGGCATGATTGAATGTTGCTTTTGTCCTTTAGTGTTAGCCGCGGCGTGGCCGTCGTAGCGCTGTGTGGAGGCTGCGTCGGTGGTCGTGCTAGTGTGCGTAGTGCTGTGGCGGTGAACGTGAAAAAAAGAGCAGCACTGATGTTAAAGACCAAGCTCGAGCTAATTTAACGTGTGGAGAACGGTGAAAAGAAGTGCGTTCTTGCGGACTAATTGGCATAACAAAGATCACTTTGAATACCATTCTGAAGAACAAAGCTGTCATCAAGGCACAAGCACAAGAGACTACGCGGACAAGTGCACAGTGTCTTCGGCCCCCTGCGTTCAGCGACGTGGAGAAAGTGCTCTACAAATTGTTTTTGGATGTCAGAGCTCGAAACATACCAGTGTCGGGACCGATGCTTCAACAAAAAGCGAAAGACTTTGCCTGCATCCTCGATGCCGAAAACTTTGTCGCCAGCTCCGGATGGCTGCAAAGGTTCAAGGCATGCATTGATATCGTAGGCAAAACGATCTCTGGTGAAAGCGAGACGGTTAACTGCGAGACCATCAGAAAGTGGTTGGACGAGGAGTGGCAGCACATCCTTACAAGATATCAGCCTAAGGACATCTTTAATGCGGACGAAACGGGCCTATTTTGGCAGATGCTACCCAGGCATACCCTTGATGCGCATGGATAGCCGTGCCATGGTGGGAAGCAAAGAAAGGCCCGGATCACTGTTTTGCTTGCCGCCAACATGGACGGCATTGCGAAGCTGCGACCCTTTGTCATCAAGAGATTATGCAGGAAAGGGGGCCGCATACTCCCCGTAAAGTATGCTTCTAACAAATAATGACGCGTGAACTTTTCGCGAAGTGGCTGCATGCTTGGTACTGCGAGCTTGTGCGCGAGGGTCGCAAAGTGTGCATCCTCGTTGATAACTGTACCGCACACAACACAGATGTAGCACTCAATAACATTGAAGTTTGCTTTCTTCCGCCTAACTCTACAGCCAAGCTGCAGCCTTTACATCAGGGCGTCATCAGAGCCTTCAAGGCAGTTTACAAGAGGAGACTGATTGACACTCTTCTCCTGAAGCTTCGGATGAAGCAGGACTTGAAGATCGACTTGCTGGGAGCATTAAAGCGGCATGGGACAGCGTGAAAGGCGAATCGATTGCCAACTGCTTTCAGCACGCAGGTTTTGTTCCAGCAGAGGCCCGTGTATCAAGTGACGATCCCGACGAAGCAGAAGCAGAGCTACGCGAGCTCGATGAGGCCTGGAACAATTTTTCGTGTCTTGCTGGTGACATGCCCACAACAATGACTGTAGAAGACTTTGTAGGTGGCGACGACATCGCAGTGACCACGGCTGTACTGACGAACGCTGAAATCGCTGTAGAAGTCTCTAAACATCCCGCAGACAAAGCTCAGGCTGCCCCTGCAGACGATGAGAACATTCTGACTTCACAAGAAGCGCTTGCTGCATTGGATTTACTGCGCCGCTACTGCAGTGCTATTGAGGACAGTGGGTTTGCCCTTGTTGAACGTTTGCAAACTGTGGAACAGGATGCGATATGGAACGCGATCAACACAAAAAATGAATGATGGCTTAGCTCTGCTATACCTGAATATACGTAGCGAAAAGCAGTGACTACCTGGGGGTCAGAAGAAGTTAATTTCTCCAGTCTTCTGCGCTGTTCTCCAGCAGCAAAACTCTTTTTGGCTTCCATGTCTAGCGCGCCTAAGTTCACCGGCGTTCTATAATTCGTTTACAGAAAAGGAAAGGCACAGCATCTGTCACTCGCAGAAGGCAAGTGCCGGCCGGCGGCGTTGGAGCGCACTCGTTCCCTCTTGATCCTCATAGCTGATGGCAGATGGGTGATGTTACAGCCTTGACGTAACCCTAATTGAGTGACTTTCAATTGGTATTTTCAAATTCCGCGCCAATCGCAGTATTTGTCATTCGCGGAATTCCGCTATCCTCCCGGTAGACAAGCGGAATTATGAAGAGCGTTCACGACCCGTGGCGTGGCGCAGCGGTAAAGCACTCGGTTGGGGATCGAAAAGATGGAGGTTCGATTCCTGGATGGATACTACAATTTTTTTTTTTTAATCAAGAGGAGTCACGCACCTCTTGAAGGCACCTGCGCTAGTAGTGACGTCACTCAGCGAGTTAGCGCATGCGCAGCTGTAGCTAAAAGTGATCACACGCACGCCAGACTCTGTGTTGACTAGCCTAGTGAAGCTTTTCACTTCAAAAGCAGGCCGTGATAATGCAGTTCTTTGCGCATAAATAAATGGACGTGACCTAAGTAAGCACCCTCAGAGTTGCTGTGCCTTTTGATTGAATTTTGCTGCTCTTGCATGTAATTTCTATGAAATTTTATATTACGAATTATCGATATAGTGATCTCTTTTCTGATTTTTTAACTGTTCGTTATAACGAGGCTTCACTGCATCATGTCACCAAGTAGAGGCATGGCAGCATTTCTGTGATTTAAAGCCTTGAGTACACTCACCGAATCCGTGCAGATGTGTTCTCAATGCCTTCATTCACTATTTTTTCTACAGCTGTCAGGACAGCATCGGATTCAGCTGTAAAGATTGATGCACACTGAGGAAGCCTAATTATTTGTTCCCAGTTCTCCCCAATTACTGTACCTTTCTTTCACTGCGCGAGTTTCTCGTACTATATGCTCTTTAGCAGTTTGGCATTTGTTGAAGTTTGTTGGAGTGAGGTCACAGACTGTTGGAAGTTTGTACCATGGGGGCAGGGGGCGGTTTTTGGGGCAGTATCAGGCAATTTGTCCAGAATTTCCAGCTCTCTGCAAATGTCTTCGAAGTGCATTATCAGTTAGCAGAGGTGTTTTTTCTGTGACCGTATTCTAAGGACATAAGCACACGTGAGTGAAGCCCTTCAGTCTTTCAGTGGAGGCTATTTTGCCGCCACATACAGATTATCAACAGGCGATGTTCTGTAATTTCTTTAGATATGATGGTCTAGCTGACCCGTAGACTATGGACCCGTAGTCCAAGCTGGACCGCACAATAGATCGATATATATGCAGAAGACACGCCCTGTCAGACTCCCGGTGTTTACGAGAGAGAACCTTCACTATGTTTAGACTTCATGGCTTTCCTTTTTAGAATGCTTATGTAAGGTAGAGATCTGTATAGAACTCCTCGGCTACTTTGACTATCTTGTCCATATTAGTGATGACGTTGCCCGCCTTGTCCCTTATCGCATACATCTGGTTTTTGCCTATGCCCAATTTCTTCTTTACCGCTTTAAGGCTTCCCCCATTCTTTACAGCATGCTCAATTTTCTCCATGTTATACTTCCTTATATCGGCCACCTTGCGCTAATTGATTAGCTTTGATATCTCGGCCAATTCGATCTGGTCTGTTGGATTGGAAGCTTTCATACCCTGGCGTTTCTTAATCAAATCTTTCGTCTCCTTAGACAGCTTACCGGTATCCTCTCTAACTATCCTACCGCCTACTTCTACCGCGCACTCAGTAATGATATCTCTGAAATTATTGTGCCTTGCCTCTAGGATAAGGTCGCCATCCTCAGTTAGAGCTGAATACCTATTTTGTAGCGAGATCCTGAACTCTTCTGCCCTCCCCCTCACCGCTAATTCGTTGATGGGTTTCTTTTTTACTAATCTGTTGTGTTCCTTCTTCAGATTTAGGCTAATTCGGGACCTCACCATCCTGTGGTCACTGCATCGCACTTTCCCGATTACCTCTACATCTTGCATAATGGCGGGGGTTGAACACATTATGAAGTCTATTTCATTTTTAGTCTCTCCGTTAGGACTTTTCCATGTCCATTTCTGGTTCTTCCGTTTGCTGAAGAAGGTATTCATGATTCGTAAGTTATTGCGCTCTGCAAACTCAACTAGTAACTCCCCCCTGCTATTCCTAGAACCAATGCCATAGTCACCTACTGCCTTGTCTCCTGCCGGCTTTTTCCCTACCTTGGCACTGAAGTCGCCCATTAGTACAGTATACTGCGTCTTTACTTTTCGCATTGCCAATTCTACATCTTCATAGAAGCTTTCAACTGCCTGGTCATCATAACTACATGTAGGTGCATAGGCCTGTACAACCTTCAGTTTATACCGCTTATTAAGCCTAATTACGATGCCTGCAACCCTCTGTGAAGAACATGTGTGTGACTGGGGAGAATTTGATAAAAGACGAAGAAGGAAAACCATGTTTGGAGGAAGAAGAGGAAAACGTGGAGGTTGGCTCGAGGAGCGCGAGGCACGAGCAGGGGAGAACAGGCGAGCAGCGGAGCCGATCGGTTGTGCACGGAGCTCGGAGCGGTGAGTCTTCTGCCAGGCCTGACCCGGGGATCCAGACCTGGGGCCTACCGGCCGCATCCTGTCCTGTTCCTCCTGCTGTCCCAGGCGATCGGGCCCGAGAGCACCACAGCTTCAGCTCATCGCCGCTGCTTTAAAGGCAGTTCGTCACAGGCACGGGCGTTCGGCACCGTGCTGGACCCAGGCACGTCGGGCAGACTTGCCTCATCGGCCGTGGAACGGCAACCCGAGGCCTCGTGCCTCCACTGGGCCCCGTGCGGTGGCCTAGTCTTTCGCTAAGCCTGCCGAGGCCCTACGTCAGCGACCCTACAACGCTTGACCAACCGGAGCGTCTACACCGACTTTCCTGCCTACCCAACGAACTGGTGACTGTAGACAATTTTGTGTTTAGTCTTCGTCCCACTTGCTCGTCCTACTCTCGTCCCGTCCATGTGTGTACATAAAATTATTCGTCGTTAAATTGGTCGGTCTGGTCATCTATTTAGGTTGCTGTCTCTGAATAAGCCACAGAACAAGGTGGCCAGAACATTTAAAGAAAAGAACCTCACACCCTCTCATTAATACTATAGAACTCATCTATATTACCCGCTATATACTTATTGACAAAGAAACCTACTCCTAGTTGTCGCCTCTCTGGTAAACCTCGATAACACAGTACATGCCCATCGTACAGTATATGCCTCATTCGGCCTCCTAACCTCACTAAGCCCTATGACATCCCATTTCATGCCCTCTAGTTCCTCTAACAGAACTGCTAAACTAGCTTCACTAGCTAGGGTTCTAGCATTAAACGTTGCCAGGGTCAGTTTCCAATGGCGGCCTGTCCAGCGGAGCCAGGCATTCTTAGCACCCCCTGCTGCGTCACAGGTCTGACCGCCGCCGTGGTCAGTTGTTCCGCAGCCGCTGGTGACTGAAGGCCGGGGTTTTATGGAGCTTATCATAGGAGGTTGCAGCCAATTACTGCACCAGGGTGGCCAACTCCTGTTCTGGTGAGGGAGTGCGTTGCCGGAGGTGTTCACCGGCATCAGGTCGCACCCCAAACCTGTTTATGCAATTCCATCGACACGCGGATTTTTTTATTTTTTTTTCATCCGGTGGAATCGCTTCACGTTTCACCATTTTGAGATCACCGTGATCATCGCTCGTTAAGAATTCTGGTGGCGTGTTTTGAACGGTTATGTGCACTTTGTAGATTATTGCACGGTCGGCCACGATGCGCGCTAAGAAGTTCAAAACACTGCATACGTCGTCGTTCTGTGAATGCCGTCCGAATCGCGAAGTTAGCGAAAAGCGTTGCCAACGGGCGCAGAGACGCTCCTATTAGTGCTGCTTCTGCTACATCACTACTAGACAGACTGCGCTGCCACTTCCAACTGCGTATCTTTCGCGTCAACGTAAGGAGCCGCCGTTTGAAGCGTGCCTGCTGTACCGACCATATCAACCTCGGCGATCTCGGCCTCCCGTATCGCGTCTGTCATCGCAAGCAATAACGCGTCGTCAGCATCGTCCACTGTTCGCATGAAAATGCACTTTCCGAGGGAATCGGGGAGGTGGAGGCACAACGTGCTGCAGTAAAAAACAAACTTTAGACTTGAAAATGCTGTTTTAAACTTCAAGGGCCATTTTCTCAGAATGAATTTTTTTCATGGTATGGTTGCTTATTCCCGCAGTATTTCTGGAACCGCTAATCGGATTCCCACCTGTTTTTTTTTATTGTGTGCCTGAATAAATTTCCGAGGGCAAGACAAGCTCATTTTTTTCAAATTATTGAGTCTGGAATTTATAATAAACAATCAAAATTAGGCTAATGCAAGTCCAATTAGTGGCACTAACCTCAATGCACTGGTAAAGTTTTTCGGCAGGGAAATTAAAAAAAAGGGCTCTGTCTTGCCCTGTGGTACCTATTCAGGAACCTTCATAATGAATTTCATAGTGCCAACACATTTTGCAAGTTCACCAGGCATGGAACAAGGAACCCATGTGAACCATTCTGATATACTTCTCTAACTTGAATACCAATGTGCGCAGCTCCATGAAACTTTGCAGTTATTCAAATGGCTGTGCCATGAGTCTACCCTGAAAATTTCATTCAATTATCTCAAGAAACAACAAAGTTGGTATTCAAAGGTAGCCTCCCCCCTTAAATACGTAGAAATCTTATCTTGGACTACCGTGGAACATCGTAGGTAAAATCTAGTCCTTTGAACGCTTTTTCGAACAATTTACCTACTTCAAGGACATTAATTGCACCGCTTTTTTTCTACCGGAAAGCACAAGAAATCATCCACATAGCAAAAACACGCTAGAACACCCAAGTTTTCCAATTTTTTTTTCAAAGCACGGTTCCCTTTAGCCATGTAAACATTAGACAACACGGGTGCTACACAGGAACCAATGCAAATACCATCAGACTGTAGGAACAGTTTTTCACTAAACTTCAAATACTGGGATTTTAGGTACATACTAACAAGGCTCACAAAGTTTTCCACACTTGGAACGTTCCGCACTCATTCTGAAAGTTTAAGCAATCGAATTGATCAATGCACACCTCTAACTCTGTCAGGATGTTTGCCTGCGGGATATTGAGATACATGTCCTTTACACCAATTGAAAGTCACTAGCACATTTTTCTTCAAAAATACGATGACTCCTTGAACAAGGTACAGGCCCTCAATCCTCAGTTTTGACAAATGTGACTATGTATCTTGCCATGTTAGTGTGTCCTAGCACGCTGAGAACCAACTGGCCCCTGTCACAGCACTGCTAAGAAGACATCAACAGCAACCTTGCAACCATTTTTCTTGCGAAATACACCGACTTGTACGAGGCATATGCCAATAAAATAATAATCATGTAAATTACACATGATAATTAAGGAAGTAGTTACTCGGAAACCATCCAAGCACAGCCATATGGCTAGAAAGAAAAAATACTGCTTTTACAGAAACGTGAAAGTAGGAAGAATTTGTCCTGGTACAAGGACAAGCAGCAGAACACATCATTACAGATGGAGAGCCTTTGCTGCACTTAACTACCGTTCTCAAGTGTTTCATCCAGAAATTTTGGGAAAGACCTTTTAACGTAATTTTCACATACTGTATAACTGTACCATAACAATCAATTTATCCACATGTCCTTCCTAAGCAAGCATGTAGATTTTTGCTAGTTTTAAAAACACATCCCAATGGTTTTAACTATTTGGTGCGAGCGCAGAAAAACCTCTTCCTGAAGCTTCAGGCAAGAGGGTCCTTTCTTTCTGTGCCCTCACATAGCACATCACTTGCATCCCCAGATTACGTAAGCAATGCAATTTAAGTTGAAGAAAAATAATTGCTTACCTGGCCCCGCATCACTGACATCTGCTTCTCGAAAAGGTTCTTGTCGAAACCTGGGTCCTTCTACAGGTGTAGGAAAACAGCAAAAAAGTTTTCACCTTAGAAACACTTTAGAGGCATAAAAAATTGCACAGAAAGAAAAACAAAACACAGGATACTGGAACTCCACTTTAAATAAGACTTAGAGAAACTTCATTCCACCAAATGAGACAGGCACACGTGCTTCATGTAGCTAGGCAGCAGCTCATTTGCTGGTGAGTGGCGTTCGCTTAACATGTATGGTTTCTTGAAGCACTATTGTTAAGGAGGACACGGGTCTTAGAAACCGGGAAATCGCCAAAAAAAAACATCGAGTTTTCGAAAACATTATTTTCGACTTCAAGAGCCAGTTCCGCACCTGTCTGCGAAATTTCACAGTTCTAAGTTCAGTATTTTGCCTGCAAGAACAATTTATATTGTCACTGTTGAATCGATGCCAAAATGGCAATTTTCCCGCAGCGCGCAGCTCCGGTTCCATGCATGCTACTGATGCCATCTTGGTCTTGATGGAAAGAGCAGCTTTTCCTCTTCAAATTCCCGCTGCTGCCATTCTCGCCCGTTTATAGGCCATAAAAAGAAAACGTGCCAAAAAAAGTCCCAATGCGCAATCCTATTCATTACTCGGGGCATGTGATGTGAGGGCGCTACCCGATTGGTTGAATAGGTCTTCGTCACCTGCACGACGCGCTCGGTCGCAGCCCAGAGTGAGAGGAAGTGCAGTTTTGTTTCTGCGTTGTGATCGAAGCAGTACAAGATGCATCAACCATCAGTGAAATTTCACTCTAGAAATGACAAGTTTGGCAAGAAAGCGAATCATTCGCGGATCGAATAACTTTGCGATGAAGACATCACGGGACGCACAAGATGACGAACTTGCATACGGTGACTGTGGTATTGAACCCACCACGCTAGGCATAACGTTCCCGGTGGCAGCTGAGTATGCCATGACACAGTGTTTTTGTAGCCTGGAGAAACTAAACAGTGGCAAAAGACAGCGGCGGAAAAGATAGAACAGCAGCTTCAAATGCGGTAATGGACAGGAAGAATGAACTTCTCGCTGACTGTGTCGCTGTGAATTTAAATTTCGTGAACTATTTACTTGTGTCATTTGCGGACTGCAAACAGTGCTGTGGTGCTTTGAAATTAACTGGAGATAAGCGGGAATATGGACTTGCATTGAAATCGCATTTCATGCACGAAGGCTGCAGACAGCCGTCATCAGTTCACCGTACGTCGAGGGCACTCAAAAACAACCCTTTTGCCGTGAACGTTTTCACAAGGCGTGCAATGCAGGCAACTGGCAATCGTCAAACTGCTTTGAATGATTTATTTTCAGAAATTAATGGGTAGCCAACGCGAACATTATGTGTTAAAAGAAAAAAAAAAACCCTCTCTCTGCTGCCAGTTGTGCAACCGAATTAACACAATTGCGCGCTGTCAGTTCACAAGCCATACGCCGAACTGAATATGAGCAATTCAGGAACCATTGCAGTTTCCTAAGAGAGAGAGAGATCTTGTGCAAATGTAATTGTGCAAATACAGTCAAATCTCGATATAACGAATCCCGCGGGACCGCGAAAAATCATTCGTTTTGAAATATCGTTGTAATGAAAAATCTGCGATTATAAGCCAGTGGTCAAACCTAGGTATGAAAATGATGTACCTTGGCAGTAGGCACGTGTGTAGACAAGCAAAACCTCAAGTGAAAAGGTTGCACTACCTCCAAAGCTGATTTATTTGAAGAAATCCATTATTTCCTTCTGCCGCGTGCAGCAAACACGACCGCGCACTACATTACACCACTACAGCACATACACCTTCAGACCTTGCACCTTCCGCTTTCCGGAACACCTCATCGCGTGTGTGATTGCACCGAGAGATAAAAGTACGGACTTTGTCCATGTGCAAAAAAACATCGGAGTTTTTAATGACCCCATCTTCAATGCTCCCTGAGCTTTGAAAATATTGTCTCGGTCTTTCATAATGATCGCGGCAGTCGATGGGGCAATGCTAGCTGTCTGTAGAGGCCGAATCGCTTTTTCCCTGCGTCGATTTCTTGCAGTGAAAGCAGCTGCGTTCATATCTTCTTGGCACTTCGCTGGCTAATATCATCGCCAATCTCGCACAAACTTCGCAATAAGATAATCAGCGGCAAAAAAAAAAAAAATACCGTCCCGCACGCGCGAACGCACGAACGACCGAGTCGCGTACGGCACACAACACATATTCTAGGCACTATACAACACAGGAAGAAAAAAAACGCAGGCAGCTAGGCCTGCTGGCTACTGCGTAATAAACCATAGCTTCATGGTGGGGCTAGGAGCTGGTCCTAGATGTCCTGATGATGATAGCTACAGCCCACGGACCATACACACAGAAACGGCGGTTTCTGTTTCGTTTCACGCGAGACTTGCAAGCTGCGGTGCTGTTAATTTTAGCCAAATTCGTAATACTGATGTTCCAAAATTATAGAACAAGAAATAAAATACGTTTGTTATTCTGAAATATACACTATTTTGAAATTCGTAATTCTGAATTAGTTTTACATTGAAAACATGGCAAATCTGCCTGGGATTCTTAAAAAATTCGTTAATTTGAAAAGTTCTTTAATGTGGTGTTCGTAGTAACGAGATTTCACTGTATTTCTCGCTTTCAATCATTAAAATTACTTTGGTGCGTTTTTTGGCTTTTTCTCATAACTGTGTTGAGTTGAACTACATGTTTGCCCAAAGGATACTTCAGAAACTAGAGTAGCTGGAGCTATAATTCTTTTTGTATTGTGAAGCTGAAAGTATAGTGCATGCAATGCTGGAAGCTCATTTTCTAATTTCACTTTTAAAAATTTATTTTATCTTGAAATAGTTGCCATCACTGTCAGGGTGTCTAGTAAACCACTATTTTCAAAATTCCCGACTTTTCCAGGTTTTCCCTGATTATTTCAGGTCGAATTCCCTGGCGAGTGAAGAGGCTCAAAAATGTAGCTGCTGATGATAATGGGCATAGACGAATAATTCCCAACAAAAAGCTTAATCATATACTGCAGTTTACAATACAGTCGAACCCGGTTATATCGAACCCGGATATATCGAATTTTGATTATATCAAACTCACGGAATATCCCCTTGAAAATCCCATGTAAAAGTATAGGAAAGCCGCGTCATATATCGAACTTAAATTCACCGGTCGTTCAATATATCGAACTCCGCACCAAGTGTGCCTTCCCCAAAAACGATTGCCAATACCCTTGGCCGTTTGCCGCGTGACGTTTTCAAGCCATGCGCGGAAGGAATGAGAAGGAACAGTTCGGCGACGGCTGGTCTGGGCAGCGGCACGCACATCTGCAGCTTTCGTTTCCCGCGCGCCAACACATGATGTTTGCAAGCCATATGCGTGGGTGTGCCCATTCTTTTGCCGAGCTATCTCCCTCCTTCAGCCCGCGCTATGCATGCGCCCAGCCAGCTCAGCCAGTTTTCAGACAGACGTCGAACGCTTTCTCCAGCGGGTGTTGCGAACCCTCTGCTCACGGCGGCTGACGTGGCTATGGCGCCTGCGGACGTTAAGAAGCGGCAGCTCTCTCTGCTTTTTTTTTTTTTTCGGGTCATCCTTTCTTATCGCTGTGCTGTTCAAACGTTAAACGACGGCATATTTTTTTGTTTTGTTTTGTTTTTTTTTTTTTTTTGCGGGAGTCGTTTATCCTGAGTGTGTGAATCAACGAAAGCAGGCGGTCAGCTGCTGCGATCATGACGCCCGCCCCAAGCGTGGCGTAGCTTGTGCAATCAAGCCATCATGGGCACTCTGCCAAGTTTGCTCCCCGCCACCGCAGGAGCTACCAAAAGATAAGCGCGCCCGGACGTTATCGCTGCGCAGCATCTTGGCGCGCTGCCAAGAAATGAGCCGTGGATGAGACCACCGAAACGGCGTGACGCGTGCCATCGACATGCAAGCGAAAACGCTTGCGATTTCTGCCGCGGCGACACAGAAACCTTGTGTTGAGCTGCCGTGGTGGCTCGAGTGGCGAGAGGGACGCAGTTCCAACAAGTTTAAAATTTTTTGCTCTGTCGCTGCCGCTCGTCGCCGAGATCACTCAATCGCTTGCATGTGAGCGAGCTGGCCTTTACGCATTTTTTTTTTTTTCGAATTCTCGGGTGCAAAAGTGAAGGGTGGGTTCATTACGCGAGTGGGTTGATTACGCGACAAATACGGTATCGTTTTTTCGCTTCGTAAGTGCCGTCACAAGCAGATTTCTGTATATCGAATTATCGATATATCGAACTATTTCGCGATCCCCTTCGAGTTCGATATATCCGGGTTAGACTGTAGTTGAAAGGCTGTTATTAGTGTTAATGACGGGTAAAAACGTAGCAAGTTTACTGAAAATTAAAAGCGCACTGATGCCAGCCTCAGCAAAGCTCTTTGATACTACCAGTTCCAAAATTTTCTATAGGCCCCCATATATTAAAAAAACGGCGGTTTTGATTGGTCAAAATTCGGGTATATATAGAATGCCTCGATGCGAGGTACCCTAGGTCACGGCTGGTCCCAGGGAGAGCAAATTCTTAAAGATAACACCCGTAGCATTAAAGGGAGACGAGAGTCTTAGAACGGTCGAAAATAGCCAAAAATCGATTTTGAGAAAAACTCATTTTCGGAATGTTTATCCTTTCGAGCACCTGCACTCAAATTATTAAAGCTGAATTCGGTCAGGAAATGTGATAAAATCTGCTTTGAAAACGTCACAGCAGCCACGAAATGGCCCCGATAGGAGGAATTGTGTTCTAAATTCCCGCGCTTGGTTTAAAACTGCTTTCTTTGTGCGCAATTGGCGCTATCTCAAAATTGCTTCGCTCAAGTGAACTGGCTGCGTGCGCCGGTTTTCCGAACACCGTTTATGGTCTCTGATTAGCTCCCACGCGGCGCTCTTTTCAAGTGCGCTGTTCCGTGTCTCCCATTGGCTGGCGTGATCGGCGCGTCGTTTTTTTTTCTTGCTGTTTTGCGTTCACCGGTGTGGGCGCCGCTTTATGCGAGTCTCCACTTTTGCACTTGTGTTTCTCGATGTACCGCTTTGTGCAGAGTTTTTCCTTGCGATCGAGATTCCGGAAAACAGTAGATTGTAACCGCGCACGCAACGAGCCTTTGGAAGTCATAAGAAACGGACGTGGAACAAAAGCCAGATGTCGGCCACAAGCATGCCGTTGGAACCCGAGTTACAGCCGGTGGCAGACTTGTTAGATGTGCAGAGAACATCAAACACGCTGCCCGATGACGACACCGCGGGTTCAAATTACACCGCGAATTGCATCCTGGATCACAGTGCACTTAGTTGACGCTACCGCCGCGTACTACTTTACGGCGGAAGTCCGTTCTGTCAGAAAAGTCCACGATCAAACGCGAGTCACCTCGGCGTTAGCGTGGAATGCGATGCCGGTAGAGAGTTCGTGATTGTGGACATAGTGTTACGCAATTTGATCGCGCACACGAAGAGCGGAACATGCGGCAAGATTGCGAAGACGTGAGCGGTCAACCGCTGAAGTGTCACAACGGACCTCAGCTGTCGCTCAGCCAGCCGATCACTTTCACGCTGGCCGCTACCAGAGTGATTATTCCTGCTTTTTGTGGCGTACTACTCACGCAGCGCTTCCACATATTTTATTGAGCACCCAACTCACATGCGTATTGGTTCTACTGTGGCAGCTCAGCCATGTGCTGGCGTCAAAGTAATATACCGTGCCTCGCCTTGCGGCGCTCAGCACAAAAAAGAAAAAAGAAAATCTGCATGAATAACATACTTACTGTGCACCATCTTTAAATGAAAATGCACCACAGAATATATCCTGCCATTTATCCTGACTCGGCGAAAATGTTGATGGTTTCCCCGACATTTCCCCGATTTTTCCCGGTGCACAAAATTTCCTTGACAATTTCCAGTTTTCTCGATTGCTAGACACCCTGGGTATGATACTGGGGAGCCTAATGAGTAACTTTCCTTTGTGAGCATGCAAAAATGATTTTTTTGCTGCGCGTCACTCCTGGAGCAATATTAGAGATCTTTTTTGCTGAAAGAACTGCAAAAACAGAAGTTTTAATGGCCTTCCTAAATGCAAAAATTGCATATATTGCCAGGGGGCGCTCGGAGCGAAAGACGTTGAAGTGGCGCTCGGAGAAAAAGGACGAAGTGAATCGGCTCCGGACTCGCAGGACGTACCAGACGTATTCCACCTGCACCGGCTCTGATAAACTAGCCCTAGTCGCCAACACCGTGACAAATCTGGTGGAGGTCAGGTCTGATGTCCCGTACCCCTCCGCTAAGCAGGAGTGCTGGTCATATATTCGAGGACACGCCTGTTCACCGCACCAGCCGCAGGCAACGAGGCCTACCACCTGAGTTTTCCCCATCGGCTATGACTACCGGCAGCCACGACGTCGTCGCAATGCCTGGAGCGACCCCTACTTACGTAACGTTTCAAAACCCCCGCGTCCCAAAGACCTTTCACGGGGACACCTATGAAGACGTCGACGACTGGTTGCAGCACTACGAAAGGGTAGCTGCCTTCAACCTCTGGGATGACGCCGCCCGGCTTCGCAACGTCTACTTCAGCCTTGAAGATGGCGCTCGGACATGGTTCGAGAACCATGAAGACCAGCTGTCTTCCTGGAGTGAGTTCAAGCGTCATCTTGCGGTTACTTACGGTAGCTCAGATCGCCGCGAACGGGCCGAACGCGCCCTCCAATCTCGAGTTCAAATGCCTAATGAAACTGTCGCGGCATATATCGAGGACATGACACGCCTCTTCAAGCGGGCAGACCCTACAATGTCCGAGGACAAAAAGCTGCGCTACCTCATGCTTGGCGTTAAAGAGCAGCTTTTTGCTGGCATGGTGCGCAGCCCACCTAAAACTGTCGCAGAATTCCTTGCGGAAACATCCACGATAGAAAAAGTGCTTCAGCAGCGAGCTTCGGCACAGAATCGTACCGTCCACGCCACCTCCGTCTCTGCCGAGTTACCATCGCATGGCATGGACGCATCGGCGCTACGGGAGCTCGTACGTTCGATTGTGCGCGACGAACTCAGACTACAATACTCTCCACCCCAGCCGCCGACCCTCATGCCTGCTAACGCAGCTGCACCAACAACACCGGCCCCCGTGATTCAGTACGTAACGGATTCCCGACCATCTAGACGGAAAGCAGACGAGTGGCGTACCCCCGACCGACGCCCTTTATGCTTTCACTGCGGCGAACCGGGTCATGTCTATCGGCGCTGTCCCTACCGTCGACTGGGCCTCGAAGGTTTTTCCGCCGATTCTCCGCGGCCTCGCTACGGCGAACGGCCCCGAGCCGTTGAAGACTTCGTCAATGACCAGCGCCGTGGTGTTCCGTCTCGTCTGCGGCAATCTCGATCACCGTCGCCCAGGGCTCGCCCTTCGCCATCTGCTGCGAGGTCCTCATGGGCAGCGCAGGGCCGACTGGCCAGCCCCCAGCGGGAAAACTGAAACCAGCGACCTTCGGGGGTAGGCTCGCTGGACATCGCTGCGCGGGAGACCCCCCAACGACGCGGACACGGAAAGACTACGAATCGACATTGGAAAAGTCCGCAGTTGCCGATTATAACGCTACCTCGACGCCACCACGACGCACCTGCAACGACGACGAATTGCCGGTGGAACCGACGACGCACCAACGCACCCGCAACAACGACGATTTGCCGGTGAAACAGACGACGCAACAACGCACCCGCAACAACGACGAATTGCCGGTGAAACAGACGACGCAACAATGCACCCGCAACAACGACGAATTGCCGGTGGAACAGATGACGCGACAACGCACCCGCAACAATGAAGAATTGCCAGTGGAACGGACACCGCAACAACGCGCCTGCAACAACGACGAATTGCAGGTGAAGCATACCGCGTACACCGACGCAGAGCACTCAAACACTCAGAAGCCTGATATTCGCGAGCAGCTGTCGTTGGACATACCAGTAATACTGGATGGCCGCCATGTTCGAGCTTTGTTGGATACTGGCGCTGATTATTCTATTTTGAGCAGCCAGTTTGCCGCGATTCTCAAGAAAGTTTTGACTCCGTGGGCTGGCACACACGTTCGCACTGCGGGTGGTCATCTGGTTACTCCTCTAGGCATGTGCACGGCCAGGGTTCAAATTCAAGAGTCGACATTTGTGGTAAGCTGCCTCGTTCTGAAAAGCTGCTCACGTGACCTAATTCTGGGCGTAGATTTTCTTCGTGAATATGGCGCAGTTATTGACCTCCGGGATTTTAAGGTCTCGTTGTCTACTGAGAAAGCAGTGGCCCTCAGCAGTACACAGCGACCACTCAATGTGCTTCGAGTTCATGCGGACAGTGTCACGCTGCCACCCCGAACCAGCACCTTCGTTAATGTCAAATGCAATGCACTTCACGATGGTGATGCAATAGCCGAAACTAACCTCTCGTTACTGTTGACGCAGGGAGACTGCGTGGCTCGCAGTTTGATCCATCTTAACTGTGGTCAGTCCAGGGTACTTGTTACCAATTTTTCTCACGAGTATCGACACCTTTTTCGGAATACTTCCGTAGCTTTCGCGGAACGCATATCTGAAGTCTCCGAGTGCTTGTCCAGAGAAACCGTGCCACCGCCCACATCCCTCGACAACCTCGACATTAGCTCAGAGCTATCGGTGAGCCAGCGTGAACAGCTGTTTTCATTGTTACTCGAATTCAGAGAGTGTTTTGCATCATCGTCAAAAGTGCATCAGACTCCCATTGCCAAGCACGAGATCGTGACGTTCGATGATGTGCGCCCAATTCACCAGCACCCCTACCGCGTCTCTTCGACCGAGCGCGAAGTTATTAAGTCACAAGTTAAACAAATGCTCGAAGATGATGTTATCCAGCCATCGAATAGCCCATGGTCTTCCCCAGTCGTTCTAGTTAAAAAGAAAGACGGCACGTTACGTTTTTGCGTCGATTACCGCAAGCTGAACGCCGTAACCAAGAAGGATGTTTACCCCTTGCCGCGGATTGACGACTCTCTCGACCGCCTTCGGCGTGCGAAGTACCGTAAAAACCCGCGTATAATACGAACCCGAATATAATACGAGGTGAAATTCTGGAGACCCGAAATGGAAAAAAAAAGTTTTTACCGCATATAATACGAGAGAGAAAAAACAAGACATTTATTGAAATCGGACCTCACACTTCAATCACTTTCATCTTCAGCAGCGCTTTCCTCGGAAATTTCTTTGTCGGACAAATCATCCCACAGGTACTCATCTTCTGTGCCATCGAGGGCGTTTGAGATGCCGCACTTCTTAAACGAACGGCGCACAAGCTCCTCTGGGATGCTTGCCCACGCGTCCACAATCCATTTGCGCAGCGTGGCTGGCGATGCTCGCTTCAGCCGCCCGGCCGGCGTCACTGCAGGCTCACCTGACCGCATCCATTCCGCGTAGCATCGCTTGACTGCGTCCTTGAAGGGTTTGTTGACACAAACGTCGAGAGGCTGAAGTTGTGAGGTCATTCCACCCGGAATCGCAACAAGTTCTGTGCGGCAGTCGCTTAGCAGCCTCTTCACCGAGTCGGCCAAATGGCAACGAAACGCGTCCAGCACGAGGATGGATGGAAAGGACAACAGTGCACCGGGCCGTTTGCACCACACTGACTCCACCCAGTCGAGGACAAGATCCTCGTTCATCCAACCTTTTTCATGGCATCTCACGATGACATTCTTCGGCAGCTCCTCACCTTTCGGCATTGTCTTGCGCTTGAAGATGACATAGGGCGGGAGCTTGCGGCCGTCTGCCGTGCACGATAGCATGACTGTAACCCGCGTCTTCTCGTTTCCAGTAGACCGGATACAAACTTGTTTAGAGCCCTTCTCATGGACGGTGAGGGGCGATGGCATGTCCAGGTAAACCGGCGTCTGGTCAGCATTGCCTATTTGCCCCAGCTGAAAGTTTTTGGTCTTTCGCAAAGAAATCACGTGGCGCTGAAAAGCCACCAGCAGCTCTTCGAAGGATTCGGGCAGCTTTTGTGAAATCGAGGTTCGCCGGCGTAGCGAGAATCCAGCACGGCACATATAGCGATGTATCCAGTGCTTGCTTGCTTTGAAGGCGGAGCTCGGAATTCCCTTTTCCCTTGCAAGCTCCCTAGCTTTTGCCTGCATAAGCTCTACGCTCACAGCTAGATGCGATGCTCGCTGTTCTCGTACGAACTCCGTCAGAGCGAGTTCAATTTCCGGGAATGCGCCATTCTTTGGCCCGCGAAAGCTTCTTCGCATTCTCTTGCACGCGAAAAGGGCTTCTTTCTGTCGTTGCCATCCGCGAATGCTTCCCTCGGTGACGCCAAACTGCCTCCCGGCCGCACTGTTGCCGATGTTTTCAGCAACTAAAATCACCTTTCTCTTAAAAGCAGCCGAGTACTGTTTCCGAGACCCTGGCATCTTGCTCGTTCACTTAAAGAAAAAAGCGTGCACTTTTTCGCGAACCGTGGTTTGCACGAGAGCACATGCGCTGATGCTGTGCGCACTCGACGACTCAACAACGAAGAGACGACACCTCGACGTCGTGGCCACTGCAGGGTGCGGCCACGTTAGGGCAACGAAGCCAAGCCGTAGCCGCACATCGATAACAAAGCCAAGCCGTAGCCACGCGGCTACAACAAAACCAAAACTTCTCGCAAAACTTCGACATTTTGGTTGGGATCCGCAAATAATACGAGGCGGAAATTTGGAACGCTGAAAGTTGGAAAAAAAACTCGTATTATACGCGGGTTTTTACGGTACTTTTCGTCAATCGATCTGAAAAGTGGCTACTGGCAGATTGAGGTAGATGAGCGAGATCGTGAAAAGACGGCCTTTGTCACACCTGACGGACTCTACGAATTTAAAGTTCTACCTTTCGGACTTTGTTCTGCGCCGGCCACATTTCAGCGGATGATGGACACTGTCCTCGCCGGGCTTAAATGGCAGTGTTGCCTAGTCTACCTAGATGACGTGGTGGTCTTCGCAGAATCGTTTGCACAACATCTTGAGCGCCTGCGGTCAGTACTTGAAGCCCTTCGATCCGCTAACTAAAAAGAAATGTCACTTTGGTTACCGAGAGCTTAAATTCCTCGGTCATGTCGTAAGCGCTGCCGGCGTGAAGCCTGACCCTGACAAGCTTACTGCTGTTGCGGAATTTCCGATTCCACATGACAAGAAAGCTGTTCGCAGATTTCTCGGCTTGTGCAGTTATTACCGCCGTTTTATCGATAACTTCGCTGATCTTGCTGAACCGCTGACTCGGCTCACCCGGGGAGACGCCCCTTTTGTTTGGAGTCACGAGCAAGAAGCTGCTTTTACCGAGTTGCGTCTCCGTCTCCAATCGCCGCCTATTCTAGCCCATTTCGATGAGCACGGTGAGACAGAAATCCACACTGACGCCAGTAACATTGGCCTTGGGGTGGTTCTCGTGCAACGTCAAGAGGGTGTGGAACGAGTCGTCGCCTATGCCAGCCGTACTTTATCCCGCGCGGAGATGAACTATTCAACTACTGAGAAGGAATGCCTCGCCATTATTTGGGCTGCTGCAAAATTTTGCCCCTACCTTTATGGTCGCCCATTTAAAGTGGTCACTGACCACCATTCCTTGTGTTGGCTGGCCAACCTGCGTGACCCATGCGGCCGCCTGGCGCGATGGAGCCTTCGCCTACAGGAGTTTGACCTCACTATAGTCTATAAGTCCGGACATAAGCATGAAGATGCTGACGCGCTCTCTCGTGCGCCCGTCGAGCTCGCTTCACCACACAAGGGTGACTCTGGCAGTTTTCTCGGAGCTGTTGATGATTCAGATATGTCTCATCAGCAGCGTGCTGATCCAGAGTTACGAGCCCTGATCGATTATTTAGAAGGTAAGCCAGCCACAATACCTAAGTGCTTTTCTCGGAGCCTATCAACTTTCTGCCTGAGAAGTGGTGTACTCTATAAGCACAGCTCTAGATCCGAATCGAGAACCTACCTCCTCGTGGTACCCGCAGCTCTGCGAGAGGAAATCCTTTCCGCGTGCCACGATGAACCAACTTCTGGCCACTTGGGCTATACTCGCACACTTGCTAGAATACGAAAGACATTCTACTGGCCCAACCTTGCCACTGTTGTCAAGCGCTATGTTAAGACCTGTCGGCAATGTCAGCCTCGGAAGGTTCCGCAATCAAAGCCCGCAGGCCTCCTCGTGCCCATAATGCCACCACGCGCACCGTTTGATCAAGTCGGCATGGACCTTCTCGGTCCTTTCCCTCGATCTTCCGGGGGCAACCGCTGGATAATCATCGCCACAGACTACCTGACTCGATATGCCGAGACCAAAGCGTTACCTAGTGGTACAGCATCTGAAGTTGCCCATTTCTTTGTACACCAGATCATGCTGCGGCACGGTGCTCAAACCTGTATTATTACTGACAGAGGGACTGCCTTTACTTCACAAATGATGACCGAAGTTTTTCATCTCAGCGGTACGGCGCATCGAAAAGCTACTGCTTACCATCCGCAGACGAACGGGCTGACGGAAAGGCTTAATAAGACCATTGCGGACATGCTGGCGATGTATGTCGACGCCCAGCACAAGACTTGGGATGCTATCCTACCATATGTGACATTCGCGTACAATACGGCAGTCCAAGAGACGACACGCTTCACGCCGTTTCGCCTAGTTTACGGCAGGGAGGTTCGGACGATGCTGGACGCAATGCTCCCTTGCGAAACAGATACCGAACTTTCTACTGACGCCGAACACTTTGCCCAAGACGCGGAGCAAGCACGCCAACTAGCACGCGTCCACATCGCCCAGCAACAGGACAGGGATTCACGCCGGTACAACCTCCGCCACAAACAAGCTTCCTACAGCCCCGGGGACCAGGTGTGGGTGTGGACTCCTGTTCGACGCCGTGGCCTATCAGAAAAGCTGATTTGCCGTTACTTCGGACCATATAAAATCTTGCGGCGCCTCAGCGACGTTAACTATGAGGTGCTCCCAGATGGCCCAGAGCAGAGAGGCCGTCGGCTACCTCGTCCAGAGACAGTTCATGTCCTGCGCATGAAGCCGTATTTTACGCGGTAACTGAAAGACGGCATCTGCAAACTTCTTTTTTTTTTTCTTTCCGTTTGCTTTGGTCCACCTGTGTGCACGTGTGCCGTGTGCGTCACGCTTAAGGAGGAAGGAATGCCAGGGGGCGCTCGGAGCGAAAGACGTTGAAGTGGCGCTCGGAGAAAAAGGACGAAGTGAATCGGCTCCGGACTCGCAGGACGTACCAGACGTATTCCACCTGCACCGGCTCTGATAAACTAGCCCTAGTCGCCAACACCGTGACAATATTAATTGAATAAAACATGATGTACAAACAAATTTCAGTGCACATGCAGCAGGGCATCAAACTTGCAACATTTAGAAATGCGATATGCAATTTTCTTCAGAGAAAAACTACAGCGTACATTACAAAACTAAGGTTCACTTCTTTGTGTTGACACATTTGCCCCCGACATATAAAAATTTCAGTGAAAACAAAAATGGCCATGGGACCTCAATTACTGCTCTTGCCTGAACTTACCGAAAGTTTTTTTCCCTTGCAATAAACATTCCCCTCAAACTGACATCGTCAACTCTTTTATGAAAAGTGGGTTCATTGTACGAGTTGAGTATGGTATGCGCTTGCATGTGAGCAGCTGGACTTGTTTGGGGAACGTAACATAAAAAACATGAGTGCGGCAACAGTCAGCCATCGCGAAGGCTTGTCCACTGTGCAGTGGTGAGAGGGGGCGAATGATTGAGAAACTATGTGAAAGCAAGCCCAGCTTGACATTTCCAACAGCCTGGATGTGCCGCGAAATCTCTTCCATTTTACAGACAACGCAAATGTGGACGACTGAAATGTGGACGACCGCGAAATCTCTTCCATTTTACAGACAATGCAAATGTGGACGACTGAATTCTACGACCACTAAAAAAGCAGCTATTCATACCTTAAAGGGACAGTGCAGCAGTTTTCAAATGTACCAATACTATAGGCTTTTGAAGTAGACTATTTGTTGATCATGCCTGTGAAGGAATTTTTTCGATTATGCATAAAACACTTGCGCAATCGTCGACTGAAAGTGCGCAATTCAAATTTCCCGCGCGACAGCTACAGAGGGGGAAAGCGAAAGGGAAACCTCACTTCTCCGTCCGTTGTGACGTCACCATTAGGAGCCGGAGGCATTCAGAGCCAACGGAGGCGGTTTTCGGCGTGGGCTGTTCCTCGCCTTGTGTGCGTTGTGGACGTACAAAACACGTCAACTTAGTATTGTGCACCAGATACAACACAGCTCTGCATGTGTTCGGATGCACGAACAGCTGTGGATGCGACGATGTAATTTTCGATTGTATTAAAAGCTCGTGGCGCAATGCGGCGCTGCTGAGAAGAGAGATAAATTCAAGCCGACCAAAGGAAACATTCTAATCTAATCGAAGCATTTTCATAACTGTGACTACATGCTGTTTGCTTCTAATGCGATTTTATAGGGCTTTGACAAAAAGGCATGGCTGAACCATGACGCGGTTCCTTGTTTCCTTGTACCAAACAGTCGGGACAGTCGTCTGCGATCCGTTCATGGATTGCGATCTCATGATGGGACGGTCAGACAGCATCGACGCATGATTGTTTTCGAGTTTTTTTTTTTTTTTTTTTTTGCGCAAAGGCTTCGCGCAACGGCTTCTGCGCTAAACATGAACGAATCATCATGAGCACGCGCTGATGATTTTTGCGAACTAGCAGATGAGTATGGTATGTAGCAGTAGAACGAGCAGAAGAGTCCACTGCTGTGTCGAATATAGGTTGTGAAGACTGCGGGATCCTTTCCAGCACAGAACGTGCCTGATAAGTTCGTGGAACCCTTACGGGAGCATTATTAGAAGATAAGGAGTGTACCACTCAGCTGCGTATAGGCGCATTCAGGTAAGGAGCGCATAGAGCGAGGATTCCTTCGGCACGTCCAAGCAATCAATAATCGAGGTTGTTCATACATGGCCTTGAGATTTTGCACCCGTTGCTGCCTCGTCATTTTACATAGTCCTGTCTTGTTTGGGGATGCACATTAAGTTGGAAATGAAAACGAAAAGGCTCTTGTAAATAAACACATTTTGGAACACGGTTTTCTCATGAAGGTATGGGTGCGGAGGAGCTGCAGCTTGGCTTTCAACATATGTCAGCCGTCAGTTCACTAAACGTTTATTGTGGCAGTCCGATAAAAAGGAAAGGCTTCCAATGTCTGCTAAATGTCGTATGACTCAAACTGCATTCTGCGCGCATTTGACTTGGTCTCCAGCAATGCCTCGTATGCATTGCAGAGCTCCGCAACCGCGCTGCGCTTATTGTTCTTTTGTCTGGTGGTAGCTGTGTACTGCTTCATCCTTTCTATAAAATTCCTCGTTTCCCCAAGGTACCACGACTGGCATTCAAAGCAGGATTTGGTACACCAAGCATTGGGTTCATTTTTCACAACAATGACCTTTCGGGCGGGGCGAGAGGCCTGAGACGGAGGTAGTCGGCTAGGGCATTGTTCGCTGCCCTTCCTTCCCAGGAATAGGCGGGTCGATGTTTCGCAGAGGGCCATGTAGTTTCGGTTAATAATGACACACACTACTTTTCAAAATGCCTCACTGTAACCAAAGAAGTTTTCATGCCAAATCTACGCTCCTCACAACGGAAGTGCTGTATCGTTTGTGGGCGTATCTGGTACGGATACATGCGATAAAAATCCTGATGGTCATTCGTGTGGAAATGGCATGCCATAATGACATTCACAAAGCCGCAGAGAGCTGCGATCAACCCAGCGAAGCAAAGGAGCCGCATCGGCAGCTTCCCCGGTCCTCAGGATGTCGTCACGCGACGTCTTGGCCAATCACGGGCGGCGGCGCGACCCACGGTGAGCCCCGTCGCGCGGGCTGCCTATTTCTGCTGAAAAAAGGCTATTTCTGCTTTCTTCTGCCTAATTTTAATCTGATATTTGAGTTCGCAGCATTAAAAACTATGGCTTTCTGGTGAAAGCCCAACTTTTGCAAAACTGACCCAGTGTCCCTTTAAAGGGACGGAACGCTGGCCAAAATATGTCATGAGATTATGGTAGAGATGAAAAGATCTTGCCTCATATAGTACAGATTGTGTACTACAATATCAAAGAAAAGAGGCTTTACAGTCAACGACCGATTTTTCGGACATGCTTGATTATTCGGACTTTTTCTCGGCCCCAGGACATACCTTATAAAGTCAATGTATTACGCTGCTCAAAATTTCAGACGCTCCAAGGAGGGCTATTCGATTTTTCGGACATTCCAAGCGTCAGCCGGGCCAACTGCCACACATTTTGAGCAGTGTCACCGCCATCGTGTTCGATTACTTTTTCTTTCAATAGCCTCGAAACCGGTGCCGGCCTTGCGTGCCGCTCCTCAGCTAAACTGACGCTGTATCGAGGCTATATTATTTGCCTAGCAGCTTCCGTTTCTGGGACAATGTTGCTGCTCGCCGCCGGAGTGCTTTTTTTTTTTCTTTTAGCGTGATCACTTTGACTGTTTGTTCCACTGTGTGTTCGCCATGCGTTTTACGTGCGTTGCCGAGCGGAGGGAGTAGGCCTAGCCGTGGTCGTGCTGATGCGAGAACTATGTTGTGTCACTACTGTGGCTCGCATTTAATTGAATCGGCTTCAGTTCTTCAAAAAGCTGTTTCCGGATTTTATAAGATTTGTTTTTTCTTTTTTGTGTGCAAAGCGGCAGCGAGAAGGCACTCAACGGAGTCTGTGTTGTGATCCAGTGGTTGGTGGTTGTGGTGTGCCTCGACAGCGGGAAAACCTACACTGTCAATTTGCTTAGAGCACTTAGTACGCTCGCCGATGCGTGGAAGTCTGTAGCACCCACAACGTTGTGCAATTGCTTCCGCCACACGGGATTTGTGCTGAATGACGAGTCGGCTGCCTTGGACGAGGAGAGCGTCGTCGAACAGCTGTAAGGCAGTGAGCAGCTCATTCACGACCTTCGCACTGCTAGTGTCGAAATTCCATCAGCCATCTCGTTTTCAGAGTTCATAGACGTGGACCATGAGCTGGAACTGTATGCTGGGCTCACAGCTGCAGAAATTATTCACCAAGTGCTTGTGGAGTCTGAGAGAGACGACGACGACTCACCTGCAGCAGTGCAGCCGACGAAAGCTGAGCTGATGCAAGCAAATTTCAGGCAGAACGACAGTCAAACCTCGATATAATGAACACGCATACAACGAATTGTTGAGTATATCGAACTCTTCCGAAATATTTTTGTCAAACACATGTATTTTTAATTTCGCATAGCGAACGCAGTCCGGCATAAAACGGATATTACGAACTTTGCGACGCCAAGCACTACCTCACTTTAATAGCTGGAGGCAGGCTTCATTGCAGTACAAGTGTTGTGCGGCGCAGCAAACGTTCAGGACTACCTCGCAGGCGCTGACAGTGCCACAGATGCCACGACGGCATTCAGAGTTGACAGCCAAAGAAATCCATGGCCTCCGAGATCACCTCCGCACGCGTGTTTGAGCGCGTGAAGGTGATCTCGGAGGCTATGAGAAATCGTTCGCATCTCACAATCGCTGATAGCGCCACTTCAGCAGCGGCGGCAGCGGCGTGGTCGTCGTGTGGAGTGTGGTGCGCGGGTGTGCGTAGTGCTGTGATGGCGGTGAACGTGAAAAAAAGAGCAGCACTGACGTTAACGACCAAGCTCGAGATAAAATCAGGGCCTTCAAGGCAGTTTACAAGAGGAGACTGATTGACATTCTTCTCGTGAAGCTTCGTATGAAGCAGAACTTGGAAGATCGACTTGATGGGAGCAGCACGGGACAGCGTCAAAGGCGAAACGATTGCCAACTGCTTTCGGCACGCAGGTTTTGTTCCAGCAGAGAAATCGCCCGTCCATCAAGTGACGATGGGGACGATCCCGACGAAGCAGAAGCAGAGCTCCGCAAGCTCGATGAGGCCTGGAAAGATTCTTTGCGTTTTGTTGGTGACATGCCCGCATCAATGACTATAGAGGACTTTGTAGGCGACGATGACATCGCGGCAACCAAGGCTGTACTGACGGACTCCGAAATCGCTGTGGAAGTTTCTGAACATCCCGCACAGACGAAGCTCAGGCTGACCCTGCAGACGATGAGAATATTCAGACTTCACCAGCGCTTGCTGCATTGAATTTACTGCGCCGACACTGCAGTGCTATTGAGAGCAGTGGGTTTGCCCTTGTTGAGTGTTTGCAAACTGTGGAACAGGGCGTGATACGGAACGCGATCAACACAAAAAAGCAGGCCGCGGTAGCGCAGTTCTTTGAACGTAAATAAATGGACGTGAACTGTTCGTTATAACGAGGTTTCACTGTATTATCACGGAATCGGAGCGTGGTGCAGAAAAGCATTCATGACTTTTTCCGGCCTCAAAGTCAATAATAGGCAATAAATTGAGCTTTTTTGGTGCACATTTGTCGGACTGCCCGATTTTTCGGACATTTTCGTGGTCCGTTGAGAGTCCGACAAAACAGTCGTCGACTGTATTTTAATTTGCCATTGAAAATCGCATAAAAACAACTCAGGCGCTCTCTAGTGGAGAAACCCTATTACTTTCACTGTAGTACCCCATGTAACTACATGTCAGAAAAATATAGCTGACTTTTGTAACTGCACACTGTTCTTTTTTCTTCTAGAAGGGCTTGTCATAATTTATTATATTTTGTGCTCTCTCCAGTGCATCGTTAAATAAAAACCACCCCTCCTTTCACACCGCGGGAGGCATGCTTTCAGGTTTTGCCACTAGATGGCGCCACAGTGTTTGGAATTCCGTGAATGAAGCGATGATAGTGCCCACTAAAACTTTCGTCGATGAGGCGTGCGTTATTATGCTGTAACAGCATTGAGTGTGGAACTGCAACTGCAGAAAATGTTACTCTACGCAAAAAATGTCTGATAACTGTCTGGCGAGTGAATTTGTTTTTGGTAAGTCTTTTTTGTCAACCACCAGTCGTCATCGTGGCCGCTGCTCACGGTTTCCAGCATCGGACTATATAAAAACGGGCGCATACACTGATAGAAAAATTCTCAGTTAAGATTTTCTATACCGTTTCTACCAAAACTGTTATGGAATCGAACATTTTAGACATCAATCTTTCCACTGTGCCGAAAAAAATTTGAGACCTAAATTCCAGTGTTCCGCCCCTTTAAGCCAAGAAATGCTGATCGACATTTTTATGAAATGAAAGTCTCAATAAATGCCTTTGTACCTCACATCATACAACAGTTACATTTTTCAAAATGATACAGTTTGGATCATATGGTTTCTCAGATAATTTTTTCCTTAAATTTTTATAATGAGACTTTACATTGTATGCATGCACAGACTAATGCCCCTGTAACATGGGCATGGTTGAACTCCTTTTAACTCTTTTCACCCAAGGTCGCCTTTATCCCGAGGGAGATGCGCGCAGTATCAGACGGCAGTCGTTTAGGAAAGAAAGTTTAAGGAAGTTGCTAGCGAAAGGAAATCGGTCATAGCCCTTCAAGGGTGAAGGGAGTACTCTCGTTTCAAATGTACTTTACTTCTGAGTTACTAAATAAACTTATTCTTCAACAATGTTATTTTTCTCTTAAATCTATTAGTTTCTATTGCATAATATTGCGAGCTTGGTTAGTTGTGTCTGGTTCTTGCGACTGCACCATACTCTCGCTTGAATTTCACTTTTGATTTGTTGCTCGCAATTTGCATGTGGAGATGGCAGGCTGAACAGTAGCACAGTATGGTTATCACTCTTTGTACAACCAAAATGCACCAACACATGAGCACGTTGATAACTATTGTGGACAAAACGACGAAAGTGAGATGCGACGGGGACACCAAGTTGCAAACGCCGCACACAGTGTCGAGTGGACAAAATCGCTTAATGCTCATTGTTTTTAGCAAATGTGTTTTTTTTTTACAGTGATATGTCTAAATAATTGCATTTTGCAAAGAAAAATGAAGTGTAGAAACAGTTGTTTTGAACGTCACTTATTTATGCATTTGTACAAAATAAACAGCACCTAATGATCCCCTGGCAGCTCCTCATGAAGCTCGTTGCAGGCAGTGTGACAACTACTTTGAAGTGAAACTCCCTACGACTCCCATGCACTCTTTTAAACTAAGGAAGTTCAAGGCAGTCCTGAGTCAGCCGTGTGACAGGGATATAACTTTAGAAACGTTCGTTTGCGGAGACCAGAGTCGACTGGGGGTGTAAAGCAGAGCTAGTACTCAAGGCAATACATGAAACCAAAAAAATTGAAGCAGTTTATGTAACGGTGCAAATGGTGCAGGAAAATTAATGCATGATGAGACAACTGCATAAGAACACATGACGAGCAGATTGTGTGGCCGGCTCCACTCTTGGACGCACTTATCCAACCCACCAACAGCGGTGCGGCCATCGTTTGCATGCCACTTGTACAGACTTTGGCCTATGCCTGGGAACAAATACAGGTGGCAACTAAGAAAGAAGCTTCCATCATGCAGGCATTGAAACGCATGAGCCCTATGAAGAGGCAAGTTACTACTGATGATGTTGAAGATGACAACGAAAGCAGCGCCCTTTGCCCCTTTCTCCGGACAGCTGGACTTTTTGGGTGTTTCTTTTCTGAAAATTCTCTGCCCTTTCTTTGGTATTTATTTCAGATGAAAGATTTGTTTTTGTTTTTTTCCAGCGAACACTATTTTTGATTAATGCATTGCCGACTTCTGGCGATTGAATGTAGCAGTACTGTGTTGTTAAAAGTCACTTCAACCCATCTTGGTGTTTTCTTAAGGGGGGCATTGCACCATGCGCGCTGCATGTTGATGGCAACAATGAAATTACCTCTACATTGCCATGGTAGTCAATACATCATACTTTTTCGTAAATTCCATGCATGGTTTCATATCAGTGGGTGATGACAGTAAATAAGCAGTGCTCAGCAAGCACGCAGTAGGGAGGTGGTACTACCCTGTCTGCAGAGGCATGTAAGCCAGAGGAGCAATGCCAATAAAATGACCTTTGCATCCCGCCCCAGCCTCCCTACTGAGTTATAACTATTTCCAACCTTTACTGGGTGTAACTCATACTAAATGGCCAGCTGGCTATGCCTTTTATGACACGAATACTGGCTTGAGCCTTCCAAGAACATGAAGCAGATCATGACTGATTGCTTCTTTTTTTCTGGGTGCCCGCATCAGTAAATAAAATTGTGCTGCATAAAATATGTGTGCAATGCTTGATTCCCCTTCAACTCTGCTTTAAGAGAAGGGGGAGGGGGTGCATGGCTAAAGGGAGCTGTTGCACCAATTTAGATAAAACTTTCAGGGATGGCTTACCTCCCTCTTATCAGAATATATTCCAAGTTTCATTACCTAAGCACAAATAGAAAAAATGTTGTAGCTGTCATAATGAGCAATTCAGTGCAAGCTTAAGACTGGTTCACATTGGTTAGTTGCTGAAGTCGCGTGACACAATTCGTCATGAAGGGGAGACTCGAACGAGTTGCCAGCGACCCGTTTGAGGGAGTTGCTCACTGGCCAATTTCTTGCGACATGACTGCAAGTCGCAGAACTCCTCAGCAAACCCGTGGCGCTTATGCCTCTTTCCTAGGGTGGGAAAATTCAAGAGTGCACGCGTGCTTGTGCACGACTTACTGCGCCCACGGTTATTGGGCACACATGTCAACGATCAGTGCAAGAGTAAAGTGTACTAATTTGCGTTTGTACTCGTATTCTTGGTCCTGTGCTTGACGATTGGGCATGAAGCGATTTCGCGATCTGTCGTTTCGAGAGACCGCAAACAATGGTGCGCACACAACCGCCGCTTTCGTCTTTGTCAAACTAGTGCGCCATAAGTTTTGGAAGCGCTGAGGCAGACATACAAGCCCGTCCACTTCTCTCATGTATGTCTGCCTCAGCGCTTCCAAAATGTGAGATGCTATACCAATTAGCCCAACAAAGATCCTTGTTGAACTGGAGTGTTTTTGGCTGTTGAAAAAGCCCTAAACATGGGCATAACCATAAGTCTCCTTCCTCATTGACAATTGCTAATACAGTGAAACCTCATTATAACGAACAGTTAAAAAATCGGAAAATAGTTCGCTCTATCCATAATTCGTAATATAAAATTTCGTACAAAATACATGCAAGAGCACCAAAATTCAATCAGAGAAGGCACAGCTACTCGGAGGGTGCCTACTTGGGTCACGTCCATTTATTTATACGCGCAAAGAACTGCGCTACCGCGGCCTGCTTTTTTGCGTTGATCACGTTCTGTATCACGCCCTGTTCCACAGTTTGCAAATACTCAACAAGGGCAAACCCACTGCTCTCAATAGCACTGCAGTGGCGGCGCAGTAAATTCAATGCAGCAAGCGCTGGTGAAGTCTGAATGTTCTCATCGTCTGCAGGGTCAGCCTGAGCTTCGTCTGTGCGGGATGTTCAGAAACTTCCACAGCGATTTCGGAGTCCGTCAGTACAGCCGTGGTTGCCGCGATGTCATCGTCGCCTACAAAGTCCTCTACAGTCATTCATCGAGCTCGCGGAGCTCTACTTCTGCTTCGTCGGGATCGTCCCCATCGTCACTTGATGCACGGGCCTCTGCTGGAACAAAACCTAACTGCCGAAAGCAGTTGGCAATCGTTTTGCCTTTCACGCTGTCCCATGCTGCTTTAATGCTCCCAGCAAGTCGATCTTCAAGTCCTGCTTTACGAACTTTCATGAGAAGAGTGTCAGTCTCCTCTTGTAAACTGCCTTGAAGGCCCTGATTTTATTTTGAGCTTGGTCTTTAACGTCAGTGCTGCTCTTTTTTTCACGTTCACCGCCAGCACAGCACTACGCACACCCGCGCACCACACTCAACACGACGACCGACGCAGCCTCCACCGAACGCTACGACGGCCACGCCGCTGCTAACAGTAACACTAAAACGCGAAAAACAGAAACCAAAAAGGCAAAAGCAAAGTTCGATCGCGCCACTAGCGGCGCTGTCAATGATTGCGAGATGCGAACGATTTCTCATGGCCTCCGAGATCACTTCCGTGCGTACAAACACGCGCGCGGGGTTGATCTCGGAGGCCATGAATTTCTTTGGCTGTCAACACTCAATGCCGTCGTGGCATCTGTGGCACTGTCAGCGCCTGCGAGGTAGTCCAGAACGTTTGCTGCGCCGCATAACACACTTGTAGTGCAACAAAGCCTGCCTCCTGCTATTAAAGTGAGGTAGTGCTTGGCGTCGCGAAGTTCGTAATATCCGTTTTATACCGAACCGCGTTCGCTATAGGAAGCTAAAAATACATCGTTTGGAGAGCGGGTTGTTGTGAAGCGAGTCACACGCCAGTGTGAACACTGTGTCGATCGGCGCTTGTCGCAGGTCTCCCCCTCCGTGACGAATCGAGCCGCGCGACCTCCGGGAGTCGCCAGTGTGAACCAGCCTTTAGGAAAACTATCATTTCAAAACTAATGAAGATGTACTAACCGTTTGTGCTTAGATAACTCCTAGGTTCATGCAAGATAAGGCCAATTTTGGGTTCTTTATGACATTTTTTGTAAAACTGTGAGCACTTTAAAAATCAAACTTCTTTTTTTTCTGTTGGCATTGTATGTCACATGTTTGATACTTTATCTTAGATAATAATTATCGTATAAAGTGTATTATAGGTCGAGTGGGAATAGAGGTCGACCCCTTTAACATGAAGTGAAAAAAAAAAAAAAAAAAGAACAAGAAAAAGAAGTGGAGAAGCGCATATATTTACAACATCGCTTGTGTCCCTGCATCACCCGAGCTACAATCTCACTCCAAACTTTCAGCAGCACTGTCAGAAGACGACTCTTTGCTGCTCGCCGCCTCCCAGAGTGTGTCTAGTTCCATCAAGCGTGTTGCTTATGCAGCATTTCTTGGAAGGCTGCATGCGAACAGCTGATCTTGTCCATGGCTTCGCACGCTCTTTTCTGAATGCCGAACTGTCGCTGAGAGAGTGGGCATGTTGCCGTTCGCTTCGGCGAACATCACTTTTTCTGGAAAGCCACTGTCAACTGCCTCCACATGCTGTTATTCATTGCTAAAGAGGCATTTTATACTCTCATAGGTAGAACGAACGAGTGCATGCGAAGATAAATGCGCTTGGGACAGAAAAAAAAATGCTAGCAACTGCAGGATGTCGATACGGTTTTGGCTGTTCGTTCACGAGCAGGAGCGCCACTTGTTGCCAGACTGTGCCTCAAATTCTGCTAAAGACCGTTATATAAGATGAGGGGTGATTTTAGCTTGCTTTTTTGGTTGGTTGGTTGGTTTGTACGGTTTAACGCCCCAAAACAACTCGGGCTATGAGAGACGCCGTAGTGGGGGACTCCGGAAATTTCGACCCCCTGGGGTGCTTTTTTTCTGAGAAAAAATCTCTACCTCTATTACAGTTCATACGGTACGAATCCAAAGAGTACCTTACCTTGTTCCCAACAAAATTTTAGTCTAGAAACCACCTTGAAAGAAGCTTTTGGTGAAAGTTTGGAAATGGTAGTTTTCTAATGGTTGTGCTCTTGAAAAAAAGTGTGAACTGAGAAAAATTCGTTCAATTATTTCAGAACATGGTAGTCAATTTTATGGCCTAAATAAATAAATCATTGTGACATGGTGGATATGTTGGGCAGCCTATTTCAATATGACACTGCTCTGTGGCGATTGCTTCGAGTTGCCTCTTTTATTTATTTATTATTATTATTTATTTATTTATTTTTTTTTTTTTTCAGTTTAACAGCTGTCCAACGCCCTTGTCTGAGCTCATGAAATGCTTTCCTTGGCTGCTCTAGCTCCATATTCTATCCACATTCTATCTCCAGTTCGTCAAGCACTTTCGTTAGCCAAGCTCCCAGTGGTCTAAAACAGCACTCGAAGGTTACATACTATGTTTCAGTCAATCCAAGCTTCTATTTCATTTTATCAGCCAATCCGCTGTTCTCACAGCCAAAAATTGGTTTTTCCTCCTGCTTTTCTTGTTAGTTGTCTGCTGTACTCTCAATAGCAGGTCCTTTTTGGCTAGAGAGCGTGAAAAACAAGCATTCTAACTTGGGGATGCACTCCCCATTTAGTTTCTTGCCTGCTATGCTGCTGTGGCTTGAAATCAGTGTTCATTACGCACTTTCAGTGGTGAGTGCACTCGATCTTCAAAAAAAATTCATTTTAATTTTTCTACTGTGCATATGACAACCAAACTTGGAAGTTCCTTTAATACATGCATGATCCAAAGCAACAAAAATTTGAAACAAGTTTTTTTTCTATGAAAACTGCGATTTTAGCTCCGCACCCCCCCTTAAGAAGAGTACTTGGCAATGGACTGGGTAAAGGGCACCTGCTTTTTGGGTGAAAACAGTGCGACAATGATTATCTTGCACCTTTCATCCCCCAGCCGCGTGATGCACGCCCAACAGCTGCCAGTGCCGCGGACTGGCACGAGGCTCATAAAACCGAGACGAACGGACTTTTTATACACAAAGTTTTGAGAAGCTCGGCCGGAACAAGTCAGCTGGATTGAATTATCCAAAAAAATTCACTTTATTAAATTGTGAATTAACAAGCTTTTGAGCAGATGATGAGAACGGTGTAAGAGTCTAGCCAGTGCATACAGTCTTCTGTGCTGTCTCAGTGTTCGTTACAGCAGGGAGTTTTCGCTTCAGCTTTGTTTAGCCACACTAAGCACTGTGCTGCAATTATTGGTTAGATCTCACTAAGGAAAGTTTCATTCGTTTTGCTCAAACAAGTTTTGTACTAATTATTCAATTCACTGTACAAGTATGTGTTGCACAAACAAAGCGCCCACAAGAGACATATTCTACTCACAGCTAATAGAAAAAGCATGACAGGAAATAAGGAACTTGGAGTGCACCGAACACTCATTAAGCGCACACCTTTCCATGCCTTCTGTTAAACCTATGATCACACTGACTCTACATGAGACAAACTGAAAAGACTTGCCTTGAACAAAGCATGAAGTTCATCACACATTTCTTGCACGAAGTTCATGTCCGAGAGCTGTGGCAGAACAAGGTCACGCGTCTCTGTTGAGAAAGGCACCTTGGCCATTGGTAGCCATGCCCAGTGGTAAGGATCTGCAGCAGAACAGTCTAGCTTTTAGATAAAAGACTTAAAACCCCAGAGGATTATGCTAGCATACAAAAGTATCTTACACCCCTGCTAAACCGGCAGTTTCCACTACCACTGAAGTCAACAGCAGCAGTAAGCTGTACTTACACAAGGCAGCACTCACAGCAGAATACAGCTAACCTTTTCAGTCATGTCATTAAGTTAACACTACCTTTTCTCACTTGATACTTTTTGTAATTACTATAAAGGTCTCGCACTTTGTGTATGCCACAATCGAAAAAGACAATTTAAGGAAAGCACAGCACATCTGGCCTCAGTACTTGGTTGTGGATGTTTTATGCTACTTGACATTTCTACACACCTATAGACATAAGAAAGCCTTGTGGCTGCATTAGGTATAACTGCATACTTTGTGTGTGTCAAGAACAACAGGCAGCAACAAACAGCACAAGCCTTACAAATACACAATGAAGATGACATTGAGAAAAACTGTAATCAATTACTCTTCACAATAGATTCTCTGTTTTCCTGCTGATGTTTGTCCAGGAGCAAAAAAAGCATTCACCACAAAGAAAATGGCACTTGAAAATCTCCCAGCCAGCCAATTCCAACTCCTGATGTTTATTTTACTTCAAATTTTTATACAATGTAGCGTGATGCCTGGAAAAAAGTGACGAGAAATTGGTATTGCTCCTAAAAATTTATTCTAAGCATCAAAAATCAATAATGACCAAGAGGTGGAGTGTCGCGCTTACTTGCTTTGCTGTTTAGGCCAACTTTAATTATGAATTCTAGAAGTTATATTAAAGTTAGGCAGCTGAAAATTGTTTCACTAAACATATGCATGTTTTCATTTGTGCTAAGGTATTTCTGGTTTTCTGCACCGTATAGATGTTTTCATAAAATTTGTCAAAATCGCCCGAGGGAACTTTTTCTTGTCTACTTTATAGGTCTTACTACTTCATTTTCAAGAGTTTCAGAGGCATACTTGACCGTCCGATCTCATGGTCGCACCCTTAAAGAAAAGAACAGCACTAGCCAGACTAAATTTATTTTCTCACTTTACCATCAACAGTTTAACTTCAGCTCCAGATGACCTAACAAACTAGGCAAATTCACGATAGCAGCCTTCAGCCGCACAAAACTTTTTAAAAACTCTTCCTTTCCCCACAATATCGCTCAGAGGCTCATGTCTTTGCCACGCATGATAATTTTGAAGAACGCATAATTCCTCTCATCTGAGATAGGCACTTTCACGTTTCTTGCATTTCTTCTCTCCTGGAATGTATCCTTATCGCCTTCTACCCATGTGTGAGTGTTATTTGTTTAAGATGTGATGTCACTGGCAATTATGTCCTTGGTTGTTCTAATAATATTGCCCACTCTGCTTTGTCCTCATGCCGTAGTATTTCGTCAGATACTTTTTAAACTTTGTCCACTTCTCCTCTATATCAACTTTCACAATCCATAAAACATATTGCATACTTCTGTTGCAATACTGGATACGGTCTGTCGAATGACACCCTCATGCAAGGATTGGCAATTGAGGTATATCTACCTTCTTGCCTGCTAGTTCTATAGAATGCATGCAGGACTGAATTTCAGCTTAATGAATTGCAATGAGGACACCAATTTCGAGACACTTCGATCACCAGTGCGGACATGTGCACTGGGCTACCGAGCAGGCGCACGTGCACCCCAGATGCCCGTTTTAAGAGACGGCCTCATCAGAGCTCATTTTCACATAGTAACACCTCTCGGGTATCTGTTCAATGCAAGCGTACTGAGGCTTTGCTATTCTATCCACCCTACATTCGCACCTGAACCAGATTCTGATAACATGGCAGTGATGGAAGCAAGATCAAAATGCTATCAGATAGCTATGGGCGCTCGCTTCATGCACACGGGCAACAGAGAAATTGTGCTGCTCCAGTTGCTGGAAAGCATGAACGCGATGCTCTTACTACACTGCTCCTGTGCATATCATGGTGACCAAGTATAGCTCTGAGCAAGTGCAGACTACCCTTTTTGAAGCACCGAAATATTCCCAGAGTTACCGAACCAGACATCAATATTCTGAAGCAATTTCTAACATCCGAAAGATCAGTGAGATGGACAACTAGCGCTACCTCCGCAATGAGATATCTTGAAGGAACGCACAGTTTTTATGTCCTCTGAAAAGGAGATCATCAACCAGAGCATCGAGCTACCAGCATGTCCCCTCTGATAAGTCACAATGATAAGTCAAGACAGACCTGTTTACATCAAGAGATGCAGAAGGCAGTAGCCAAAAATGTTCGCTGTAAGATATGCCGGACATAAAATGAAGGCGAAACATTCAGCGACACCCAGAGAATGTTGTCAAACTGCTCACTCTCTTCCCATCAATACTAGCAAAAAATGAGATTAAGAAGCTTATTCCTAAAGCATCGATGTATAAAATCAGCAAGTCCAGAAAACAAATAAAATTATGCCATGTGGCACCGACCGGAACCTTTCACCAGGCATAAGGTGAGCCTTATCTGTGACGCGTGAGTACTACATGAAGGACGAGTCGGAATGTTTCAATAAGAAAAAAAAGAAAAAGGATGTCTTGTCGGTTATGATCAATGGAGAAAAAATAGTAACAAAGCGTTTCATGACAAGACCTATTAGAGCGGTATTCTGCATGTACAAAGACAACCTTCCTGATTCTGGCAATGGCATATCAAAATTCTACACCTTGAAACCACACTGGGTAAAATGTTATCCCCAGCATGATGTGCGTGTTTGTATCACCTGCGCCAACTACACTGGAGAGCATTACTGGCCACAGAATCAGTAAGCAATTATTTGCATTCCATCATCAGCACAGTGCTTTTTATGTAATTGCAATAGGTCTCTGACAGTATAAGAATTGAATATCCGAGAAGCAAAGAGATATTGCTAGCGACCTTGTAAAAACGGTTTTTGATGCTGACATACAGGATCTGTTCTGAAAGTAGTACGACTGGTTTTTTCCTGGGCGAACGAAAGGCGGTCTGCACGCGCAGGATCGGTCAAGAAGGATATTAGGAATGCTAGGAAAAATCGGCAGTCGGCTCTTGGCAGCTGAAGAGCGCAGGTCGCTTGTACTGTGAACCCCGTCGAAACGCCTTGTCATGACGAATCGTGGAGCGTTTACTGGATTAACGATATGCGATCAAATTTTGTGTAAAGCTTGGCAAAACGGGCAAAGAGACTCACGACATGATTAAGCAGGCATACGGTTATGCTGCCATGGGTAGATCAGATGTTTTTGAGTGGCGCAAGGTGTTCCGAGAAGGTAGGGAAAGAGTGGAAGACGACGACCGCTCCGGAAGCCCTTCGACCAGCAAGACCAACAAAAATGTGTCAAGAGTGCAACATTTACTGGACAGTGATAGTAGGATGAGTATCAGAATGATTGCTGATAACTTGAGCATTCCTCAAACCCAAGTTTTTGAGATCGTGACAGAAAACTTAGCCATTAGGAAAGTGTGCGCGAAGTTTGTGCCGCGAGTGTTGTCAGAGGAGCAAAAGGCCAACCGGAAAGAGATCTGCCAGGATCTTCATCATGTGAATGAGGAGCCCGATTTTTTGGACAATGTAGTAACCTGTGACGAGACATGGGTGTTTGAATACGACCCGGAGAGCAAGCGGCAGAGTTCAGAATGGCACACCCCTTCTTCCCCACGCCCCAAGAAAGCGAATGAGCAAATCCAAGCAAAAGTCCATGCTCATTTGCTTTTTTGATCGACATAGAGTCATCCACAAGGAGTTCGTACCACCCGGACGAACAGTTAATGCAGTTTTTTACGTGGAAGTCCTCAAAAGACTGCGAAAACAAAACGCATTGTTCGTGTCCACCCAGCCATCGCCAACAATTGGCGGCTGCACCATGACAACGCGCCGAGACACACAGCATTCCGCGCAGTGGAGTATGTTGCCCAGCATAAGGTGACAACGCTGCCTCAGCCCCCTCCCCCCGACTTGGCCCCGTCAGACTTTTTTCTATTCCCGAGAATAAAATCGATGCTCAAGGGGAAGCATCACGGATCAGTAGAGGAGGTTCAACAGGCCGTGACGAGGGAGCTAAAAAGCATTCCGGTCCAGGCGTTCCTGGAGGCGTACGAAAACTGGAAAACGCATTGGCAGCAGTGTGCAGACGCGGAAGGGTGCTACTTTGAAAAATTCTAATCGTTTGTACCCTTCTCATGAATAAATTTTTTTTCTTTTTAAACGAGTCCTACTACTTTCGGAACAGACCCTGCATTTAATCATCTTCAGATGTTAGTGGAAAGGTGGATCGTGCATAATCACATTAGGACACAAGGTAAAGCTATCTAAGAGGAAAAGCCATGCACACAGTGTGGGGGCATAGTCATCCACTTTGATTTTGCCAAAAACTGGACTGTCATACTTTCTGACGAAGTTCAGGCATACTACTAGTAAAAGAAACAAGTTTCTGTGTTTACATGCGAGATTACAAAGAAAAAAATCTACGGAGTTTCACTACCGTTAGTGACGACTCGAGCCACGACTTCGCTCACACCTGCTTGACTTTAAAGAAAGTGAAAGAATCGGTGGGCGATAACATGCCAGTTACTCTAAAGCAACATATGAGAGCGATGGAGGTGCTCGTTATTTCAAAAATAGATACCAGATTTTAGATTTTGTGAAGAGCGATTGTCCCAATACCACGGGTGGAAGCAGGCTCGAGCATCTTGGAGCAGCTCAGGGGAGCAGTAATTATGCTATCTTAGAGTAGCTTTTCAGCAAAAAATTAAAGAGCACTGCAGAATCTGTATTGGAGTAATGCGAAAGCACGGATGCTCCTGTTGGTTGCTTCTGGTTGCTTCTAGGTCCTTAATTAACTTCTTGTTTACCCATTTTAGCCTTTGGTACTTTCAAATTGAATGCCAATCCCTTCCTATGCCCTTTTTCGGCTCTACTTCCGGTTGCATAACATCACATCCTTGACGTCACCCTAACTGACTGACTTAATTAACTATTTCAGTCTTTGGTACTTTCTAATTGCGCGCCAATCCCTTCCTATGCCCTTTTTTTGGCTCGACTTCAGGTTGCGTGACGTCGTACCTTAGTGTCATCTTAATTGAATGATTTCAAATCAAATCAAATCGTTTATTTTCACCAGGTGCTTGCTGGTTGGAGCACCGGGCTAAAAGCTGCTCAAGGCAGCTTGACGAGGCCCAGGTGACCATTACAGAAAAAAAAAAATTTTTTAAAATTCAAGGTAGGGCGTGGTGAGCATGAAAGGAATTCATTAAAAACACAACCGGAACGAAAATCGACGTGTTGACACGTGCGATGCACAGGCGTTCAAGCAACCAAGATATACAGTATGTAAAACAGATTATAAATAAACAATTCCAGATACATAATCACTGATACCCCATGAAATGTCAAACACTCGTCAGTTACACAGTATTTAAAACTTTATAGCACATATGCAAGTTAAGGAAAAACCATCATTTGTATATGATACATTCAAATGTGGCGCCACGTCATTGGCTAATGAGACCATTTTCGCCTTTACTTTTACATATTGTCACATTCGGCGGTGCAACGCATAAGGAAAGAAGAACGCATACGC
>JAJIZL010030221.1:55910-80936 GCA_023969395.1 Amblyomma maculatum
TGTCTTCGGTGTCCGCCCTCTGCTACAAGCTGAACTACCCCGTAACAATATTTTGCCCCTATTAGAACCTAATTAACCTATGGGCTAATTATTTTTTCGGACAACATTATGTCACCCTCTATCAAATCACCACTCACTAACCTCTACCACTTTTCAATTACTCACAACTGCTGCGGACTTTTACATTTTTTGTCTGCAATTAATTACATAATTAACCTACTGGCCTAATTTTTTTGGACACAACATTACGCCACCCTCTATCGATTGACACCACTCATTAACCTCAACCACTCCTCAATTACAACTGCTGCGGACACGATTTTCCTGACATGGTCTGCGGACAGAAATCTGTGAACATAGCGAAGTAATGCTTTCGCATTAATAAAATGAGTTTTGGAGCATTCTAATTATAATTTGGAGCCCATTTCAAAGTTTAAATGCTCTTGACAACTGCAGTTTTGCATTCCCGACATACACAATATTTCATTTCTTTTTATGCAATGGTAAATGCTTTTCCATCTATGCATGCATTTCTAGACAAATATGTTTAAAATAACACAGGCTGACCTAAGAAACAATAGACTAGCAGCGAATGAACGTTTGCTTACGTGCTTCACAAGCGAGCAGTAGTTTAACTTGAAACTTTTTTTTTTTGCCATTATAACTTGATAGATTAAAACATGGAGTCTACCACTTCGTTCCACTCAAGCAGCGCCCCAAAGTTGAGTTCACATCATTGCACACAACATTTCTGCTCTTTGCCTTGTGAATATCCTTTTAGATTGTATGCCTGCACTGATAAATTCCCGAGCACTTGTCAGAAGGGGCTTCAGATAGGATAGACAGCATTGAAAGGTCGCCACTTCCTCCTTCAGGTTCTTTACTTCACTGCCTCCTGCCAGTGGCTCATGTTTCTGATCGAGTTTGGGGATTCTGTTTTAAAACCTTGGCGACAGGCCCTGTGTGGCTTTCCAACACCCCTAAGAACGTTTTTAGTAAAAGGAACCTTCGGCATACCACCCCATAACACTTCACCCATGCTTCTGTCCGATGTAGGCCTGACACAGTTGGTGAAGGACCTGGTTGTTTTCACGGTACGAACAATTTGTGTAGTTTTTGCACCTGGAAAAGTTTCCTAACGGCTCGCGGTGGTTTGCGCTGCCTTTTTCATTTGCCGCTCTCACTTCTCTCTCCACCGATGATTCAAAAGGCTGGGAGGAGGAGCTATATCACATGCACAGTGCATTTTTTCGCAATCAGTTCCCTCCAATCGCTTGTGGCTCATATTAAATTTCAGTTCAGTTCAGTCGTGTCAGACTCTTCGTGACCCTATGGACCATATCACGTCACACTTTCCGGTCTCTCACTATCTTCCTAACGTCACATAACTTCCTCTGCAGCGCCTCAAGGATGCCATCTAACCATCGCGTTTGCTGCCTACCCCTTCTCCGGTTACCCTCAACCTTTCCCAACATCAAATCTTTCTCCAGCGACTCCTCTCTTCTCATCAGATGACCAAACTAGCTGAGCTTTAACTTTAGAATTTGACCCTCCAATGAGCAGTCAGGATTTATGGTCGACAATATCGACTGATTTGATCTTCTGGCAGTCCAAGGAACTCTCAAGAGGCTTCGCCAGCACCACAATTCAAACGCGTCAATTCTTCGGCGGTCAGCCTTTTTCACAGTCCCGTTTGGAGCGGTTTGGGAGAAATATTGTGATTTGGAGCAGCACTTCTACCCCTGCAATACCAAATGGACATTCTCAGCAACGGGACATGAGAAAAGCACTTGCGACGAAGTTGAAGGACTCGTCAAGCATCAAGCAAAGCTCAACAAGTCTAGCATTTCCAAATTCTTTGTCTGCTTTAGGAAATGATATCGCGCACCCCTGAAACCTTCCTGTTCCACCCTGTTTTGTCTATGTGCATTTGTAAGGATAATAAGGGCAATGTCAGATGACACACCCACCAAGACTAGAGTAGTACAATAAAGCTTCGGTAACTCAAAATTGCGTATCTAAATACTACTTCAGTTGAGATTTTCAACATAGCTGAACAGCTCCCCACAGGCACTGTGCATTTATATATTAGCGCCGTAATATTTTCTGACCAAAATGAATATATCTCTAAATCTTGACTGATGGCTGGAGGTATCAATGCCATCACTCAGAATTATCACAAGCTTCACATGCCGATGTTGCAACAACTGCCACAGAGCGGGTACTTTTACTAAATGCGAAACCAAGCCAAGCAGTGGAAGTCAATTAAGGGGGGAACACTGGTTTTGAAACTATTTTCCTTATTTACCAACCAAAATTGATGCAACTAGGTGGGTTTCTGCAGTTTTTGTGCAAATTCCAAAACTGCAATTATTTCTTCTGTGATCCAATTATTTTATGAGATAATTACACCAAATAGTCTAATTATTACAAGAACTATTACAAAATGACCAGTGAAGAAAAACTTCAGATGAACACATTGCTGGACACTAGAAAGAATGAGGAACACAATGTTGCAAGCAGTTTGTTTATTGAGCAATTATTTCTTATTTTATTGCATAACAAAGTTCAAGGGTCAAAATATAGCACTATAATGATCACAAAAAAAAAAGCCATTTTAAAAATTTTGAACAAGAAATTAAAAAATCTACTTGCAACATTGTGTGCTTCACATATTTGGCTTCATGCTGAAAAAGAAATTATTACTCTATCTGCAATAGGTGCCGAGATATTAAGGCCGCAAAACTGCAAGTGGTCGACAATGCATGTTTTGAGGAAAGAGCAAAAAAGAAACGGGATTATTTAACAGACAGTCACTGGTGCAATGCACACATTTGCATTTTAAAATGGCTAGAAACCTCCAGGAATGTAGTCTCTTTGCTTTCCAACGTCCAAGTGTCGTCTCTTTCATTTTAAGGGGGGAGGCTACTCTTAGAGAAATTTTTTTTGTTTCTGCACCAAACTTAATCAAAATGCACACCCTTTACTAGTTTTTCGTGCCGGGTTCAAAAATGTGATTGCTTTTAAGATATGTTAACTAGTTCTCAAGATACACTTAATTAGCTCCTTATAATTACCACGAACAATGGGGGAAAAAGGACCTTATAAAGGGTTACAAATGGCACATGGTTAGATTCTAGAAAGGAAGAGGGATGCAATGTTGGAAACAGTTTTTCCTTTTATCATTATAAGTGATTTTAAAAGACACTGAAACTCAAGGTACAAATCGTGCCTAACATGCAATTAAGAACTAGAGCATTTTAAAAAATTCTGAAACATAATTAAAAATTATGCTTCCAACATTGCATAGCCCACAGAACTAGCTATGTGCTAAAAAAAGAATTATGGTTCTATCTGCCATAGATATGCTAGTTTGGGATCTGCTGAGTGTCCAGAATTTTCATTTTGAGAAAAACAACAAAAACAAAGAAAGTGCTGTTTATGGAAAAATGCATCAAATTTATTCACATATTGGTATTGCCGGGTGCTTAATACCCCCCTGGGATATAGTCAGTCTGACTACAGTCATTGAAATGGCGCTTTCTCAGTGTGCGCTGCAGAGTTTCTGCCGACTTGTGCTTCTGTATAGATGCAGTTTTCCGTTGATCATCTTTTTCGTGCATCCGCTTGCTTGTCTGGGGGCTAGGCCTTAGGCTAAGCTCTTGCAGTATACGAGCAGCAGTCCTTTCACTACCGGCACTGAATTTCATTACAGCTTCAGCCACAGCAGCCTGAACGGTGAAGAGAGAAGCATGCCGTTCCTTTCGGGCAAGTGCCCATATCATTGCATGCAAACTCTCATTGTTGTTTTGAGTCTTGCCTCGTTGGCAGCGTTCCAGCAGCCTCCTGTCTGAAAGCCTTTCGTATATAGGCAGTAAGGCACTGCAGACATAGGATGGCAGATTGTATCGGTGATGTGGCATAGCTTCGCCTCTAGCCTCTGCCGCATTTTGCCGGCACCAAGAATCAGGGCCTGTTGGACATAGGCTGTGGTTGTAAGTAGAGTCGTTCGATGTCACATGATGGTAGGTGGCCATCACAGCTTTGTGAGTGGCCTCCACATCACCTATGTGTGATTTGAGCGCCCATGAATAATAGGAGCTCATTCTGGTGATCAAATCTTGGGTGAGTTTGCCTCTTCCACCAAATGATTCTCCAGCATGGCCCTTCTGCTTGGTGACCAGATTGCGCAGCGCAGTGCCCATGCGTTTTTGCCCGTGATTTACGCAATCTTGTTTCTGAATTTCAATGTAACCGTACACTTCCGCTTCTTTCAAAGCAGGGAACGTGCGGCTGTCCCCGACCGAGAACATTGTGGTATAACGGAGGTTATGCTGCTGTAGTGACCGCTGGAATAGGATCAGGGCAGCCTCAACCTCCATTTCACCAGCCTTTTTGCTCGTATTTTTTTGGTAGATATGGCTCTGCTTCCAGGCTGGGTATGTGGGGTCGTCTTCTTTCGGGCCCCGTTCACACGCGGCGCAAAAGTTGCTCAGCACAACGAAGTCGAGAACAAGTCCCGTGAACAGTTCAATGACAGTTCCGATACCAACGTGCGAGGAGTGTCCACGTGTCATCCAGGAACCGTCGAATGAGACCGCGATGTTGCGTGGATGCCCAATATTTAGCTCCGCGTAAACTTCCTGAACTGCTTGCGCACAGTCGGAAGTCAACTTATGGGCTGCGCGGTTCACTGCTGGCGTCAACTTCGTCTTGACATACTTTTGCCAAGTTCTTGCGTGCAGACCGCAGTGCGATATATTCATTGTCGAAAATATATCATTCAGCGCCGCACGTTGATTTCCGGTCGACTGCATCGCACGCGCGGCGAGAATGTTCACCACGAATGGACTCACTGTCTGGTCGGTCTTCACGCGCGGCGAGCTCCATCGCGATGAAATGTTTCCACAGTTCGTGCACACCAGACTCAGTTTGGTGGCAAGGCCGTATTCCCTTTCGGATTTGTCGATGTTTACGTCGCCGTCGCACACTTTGCACTTCACAGACGCCAGCATTTCGTTCACTAACTTCAAGCTTACAACTGTGAAGGTTGTGTCGCTAAGAGGGGCGATTGTGGCGTCAATTCTGTCGATGATCTCAGTCTTGTGCTCCGTTGCTGCAGCCGCTGCCATCTGTTGAATCTTCTCTTGGGCTTTCCTGTCCCTTTCTTTTATGTCACAAGTTTCTAGCATCGGAGTATCGCGACGAACGCAACCGCTGTTCGAAGAGGTTTCAGCAGTCGGCGCCGCCGTTAGGCCTATCTGGGTCGGCGATTCCCGATCTGCTGGCGGAGGCATATCCAGGGAGGTCGAGGTTTCCACAGCTCTCGGAGTGTCCACGGCTCTCTTCATGTTGCTAATCAGCGATTTTTTTCGCTTCTTCCCGTACTTGTGAGAAACACGGAACTTCGGCGCCACCGTCGACATCGTTGTAGGGCGCTCCACTCCGACGAACACACTTTGGCAAGATGGCTACCGCTTGTGCGTCGCTGACGCTCCCAGCAAACGACGCGGGGCGCGTCAACCAATAAGAGCGGGCTTCAGTCACGTGCACTGCCTAGCGAATAGTGTAGCGTGTTTCGGCTGGTCTTTGCCGGAATTTTCTCCCTCATCCAATACGTGCAAAAAAACAGCAATGGCGCGAAATTGAAAACGAAAAGCAGCTCTTTCAAATGAGACCAAAATGGCGCCGATCGCTTCAGTAGACGACGATAGCGTGCCGCGGAAAAAGAACTGTCCTTGCGCGAAAATTTCCTCAAAGCGAACGCGGATATATGTTTTTCTACTCATTCTACAGTGTAAATATTGACTCCAGAGGTTAGAAAATTCACAGACTGGTAGAAAAACAGTTGCAGATTTCGAAAATTTTATTTCTGAAACATCGATTTTTTCGCACTTTTTTCGTCCTAAAGAGCCGCCTCCCCCCTTAATTGGCAGTTGCAGCACATTCAGTTGTCAATTTTTCAGCTGCGCAAGTCACATGCAGGCAGCGACTTTTTTTTCTTTTTTTTTTACGTATGTCATTTTCCCGCACCCTCGCATCAAGACCACGGTGATGAACGTTTATTGCGGAAAAGAAATGTAATTTGGAGCTGTTTGCTGCTTCCCAGTGCTCTGCATTGCACGGAAAGCAAGTGCGTTCACTAAGGACTATGAACAAGGTCCGATCGACGCAAACGCGCGGCGAGCTCTACAAAGACGACGTGTCCCGCAGTCTACGCATTGGAGAATAAGTTTGACGGCGATTTCTTATCCACGTTCACTTTTTCAAATGCCAGTATCGCCGCCGTATGTTTTACACTTCGCCAATCTTGGCAAACTGTTTAGATCCGACGATCGTGAACTCCGCCTCGCCAAGCGGACTATCCGCCGCGCTGCCGTCATCGTCACGAAGACAATCTGACTACCGCTTCGTTGCTGGAGTTGGCGCGAGTTCAAGCTTTGTCTGTTTTGAGCTTATCTTTCTGCTCATCTGCGGCCTGCGATATCACTGTCACGGCGGGTGCTACCGCTGGCAGTAGTAGTCTCCCGTACTGGGGAACACGCTAGGCCTACTTCAGGCTCGTACACACGATCGTTCGGCGCACGAATTTCGTTGGTCTGAGCGTGCACAGCCGGGGCAGGGCATCACTTGAGATGATAAATCAACTATTTTTTCTCACTTTTTTTCGCAAATTCTTGCCGTGAATGCACTTCGCAGTTCGGAACCAAGCGCGGCCGGCGTCAAGTCTCCGCCGTCTCCCCGCGGCTCTGGTGCGCCGAGCAGACGCAGTCAGCCAGCTCCACCAATGCGGTGACGCCTTATCGTCATGTGCACCCCGAAAGCCAATGGGATTGCAAATGGCAATTTTTCTTTTTTGCTATTTTTTATACGACCAACGGGCGAATGTAAACAGCAGAGGTGGCATTTCAATGACAAAAGGCGGCTCTTTCGAGTGAGACCAAGCTGTTTCGGGAGACGTTTTCAGCCCAAATTCGGGAGACATTGATTATATAAATTAGAATTGTGACTAAAATACCGATCCTAGAGATGAAAAACTTAGCAGATAGGTAGATAAAGAGCTACTGATTTCGCAGATCACATTTTCTAAAAAGCGATTTTTTCGCAATTTTTTTGGTCCGAAAGACCCATGTCCCCCCTTAATGGCCTCAAGCGACCCTGTGACCCATCACAAGCTGTTGCAGACTGATGGGGACGAAGAATGCAAGCAGCAGGTCACTGCAAAATAGAGCGGTTCATTTGGTATGCAAGTAGCAGGTCACTGCAAAATAGAGCAGTTCATTTGGTTTTCTTTGTGGACTGTGAGCAATATTTGTAGAAATGTTGACCGTGGGCAAGCACACACTAGACACGATTTACCGGCTGTCGACTGTGTCTGTGCTTCACGGCAGCGATCACAATGAGGTGGGCGTGATGATTTAGTTTTGTTTATGGGGTTTTTAATGTTTTCAATTGACACTGACTATGAGGGACGCTGTAATGGAGGGCTCTGGAAATTTCGACTCATGGGATTTCAATGTGCACTGATATTACACAGCACACGGGCACCTTGAGTTCCACCTCCAACAAAAACATCAACCTGGCCAGGATTAAATCAGTCATTCGGATCAGCAGTCGAGTGCGCTAACAACTGCGCCATCACAGCGAGATGGACTTGAGTTATCCCAAACACATAAACATGAGCGTCAAGATTACAAGGGAATGCAATGGCAGCCTAAACATGCCTTTGCACTGCAGTAAATAAAATAGATGGTGGTAGAGTTTGACGAAATCTGACAGGGCATTTTTAAAAAATAAGTTCATAGCGGGAAAAAATATGGCATTCAATTTAGTCTCGACCTCTAATGCAATCTGCATTCATTTAGAAGCCTGCCAGTAAATTTCACAACCACACCTTTTCATAACTATTTCGAAGAAGTATTTCTGGAACGACCGAGCTTTAGACAATGCCCAAGGAGTGTCACTTCGGAACAAAATTTTAAATCACACAGTACTGAACGAGTAATAACTGCACACTGCTTTCAAAGTAGCGCAGTTAGCCTTACATGCCCTCCAGGAGTCGGGATGCTTGAAAGGAAAGGCAAGCCCATTGTCGATAGCAGCTATCTTGATCTCTGGTGTGCGAGGACTCCAGCTCTGCAAGAAATAAGGCAAGTCTTGATATAACAAGCCACCATTAATGCAGCCAAATGAAATTCCCAGCAGCGCATACCTCAGGTCCTTCAGCACCTGCTTCCTGGATCCGCGAGCAGCACAAATATTTTTCATCTTTGCTTTCTATTTGATAGCTTAGCATGTTTGAACTGCTCAGTATTTGCTGCGAGGCAAGCTGCCACTTACCTGAGGCTCTTTGTCTGGCCGGGTGCACTTGATAAGCCAGTTGTCATTTCCTCGATCTGAAATGAAAAAAGTAGAAGACTGGACAGCTGTCGCCGTAGCTCAGTCAGTGGAGCACTGGACACAAAATTCTAAGGTCATGAGTTCAAATCCAACCAGTAGCATGTGCTTGTTTTTTTCTTCTACTTTATATGCAATAATCCCCCACGAATATATTACTTCAGACTGATCAACCCCAAAAAAGAAAAAAAAATCCCCCTATGCTTCTCATTGAGTTAGTGGCTGTTGGCACTCTTTTATACCATATTTACTCACATAATGATCGCACTTTTTAAAGAAAAAAAAACAGACGCAAATTTCGGGGTGCGATCCTTACGCGGGGCAAATTTTCCACAAAAAAGTTTTGAGCACCGAAAACGCAAGCAAGTTGCAGGTCAGGCATCTTAGAACAGATACAGTACAACCTCGTTAATTCGAAGTCATCGGGACCGCGAGAAATCTTCGAATTAAGCGGGTTTTCGAATTAACCGAACACACCAAGAAATAAGACTTAGGCAAAAAAATTCGTTGCAGGAACGTGTTACCTTTATTCGGCATATTTTGAATTACTACTGAAAGTAATCAGAGATGCTGGTTTGCCGCGTCCGGTAGTTTGCGGCTCCTAAGGTCATGCTCTTGAGTTGGTCAAATAGACGAAACATCTCTGAACTTCCACCGCGGCACTCAACAAAACTACGCATAACGTTCAGCGATCCGATAACTTCACCAAGAGCATGTGCTCGGGGAGGCTCGTCGGTGTCGTCGCCGCTATCGTCGCTGTCAACGCGCATGTTCATACCAGCAGTGATCTCACTCTCCAAGTCAGAGTAGCCAGTCTGCTCTTCGCTCTCAATGTTGATATACTCGGCGAAGCCGACTGCGTTGGACTCATCCTCTGCGCAGAGCGCATTGATGCGGTCGCAATACTCTGCTCCTTCTTCGTCAAGAGTAGTAGTACATGGGTGGTCTGCACCGGCATCAACAGTGCTTTCACTGGAAAAACCAGCGTGTTCAAAACACCGCCTGATCAATGTGGGCTCCACTTGTTTCCAAGCGTACACCATGAGGCATATGGCTCCGAGGAGGTCGATGGAGTACTCCTTGCCATTGTCGTAGCAAAGGAGCATGCGCTTGAGCAGGTGGTACCGATAAATCTTCCTAGTGTGGTGAATGACACCTTGGTCCATCGGCTGCGAGATCGAAGTGGTGTTCGGAGGTAAAAATACCATCCTGATGGCCTGGAGATGTGGGATGTCGCCATGTGCCGGGCAGTTGTCGACGACAAATAAGACATTCCTGCCCGTGGCCGCGAATTTGCGGTCAAGTTGCCGCACGTACTCTTCAAATATTGCACCTGTCATCCAGGCTTTCTTATTGTGCCTATAGATGAGTTCATCCTTTGGCGGCAGCCGCGCATTTTTGAAGCAGCGAGGCTTCCCCGTCTTCCCGGCGACCAGTAGCGGCAGCTTGTGTTTACCGCACATGTTTGCGCCGAACAGCACAGTAATCCTGTCCTTGGCCTGTTTCCTACCCTTGATGGCGTTCACTGCGAATGTTTTTGTTGGCAGCATCTTATAAAAAAGTGCAGCCTCGTCAAGGTTGTAAACGTCGTCTGCACCGTACTCGCTAAGCAGCGGCGCCAATGTGTGGTTCCTCCAATCCTCGACAACGCTCTCGTTAGTGCTGCCGCTCTCACCACAGACGGTGAGAAAGGTTAAATTATTGCGTTCTTTAAAACGGCAAAACCATCCATTGCTGCACTTAAATTCCTCGTGCCCAAGTTGCAGAGCTAGGTCGTTGGCCTTCTCCCGCAGTAGCGTTCCACTGACGGGAAGGTGGGCAGCGTTTGCTTTCTGCAGCCAGCGAAGCAGAGCAGCTTCCACATCTTGATACGTGGGAGCCCGCACTCGTGACCGCTTCGAAGAATAGGTCTTGCCGTAAGCCTCTAGTATTTTTGACTTGTTGCTCAATATTGTGGACAACGTCGAGAGGGGCACGCCATGCCTTTTGGCCAACTCGGTCTTCGAACAAGCGCTCTTGCCTGCTTCCTGGATCAAGCAGAACTTCTGCTGCAGCGTTAAAGTCTTGTACTTTGGCATTTCTGCACTGCTACGGTCACAAAGCTAGCACTTCTGCACAGTCCCGCCCAAAAAAACGGCACAGTAGCCGACCCCTAACCACAGCGCACAACACAAAGAAATGGCGCAGGCGAGACCGGCGCGGCGGTGATGGTGGCGTACTTGCAGCGTCGGAGGGGAAGAGTGGGCGAAGCACACCAAGGGATGGAGTGGGGGCGAGGTCACGTGATAAAAACCGGTATGCCCGCCGTGTTGCAGTGAAGCACGTCTTCTCCTCTGCAGGCGCGTTTCGGCGGTGCGCGAGGCGCACTGTGGACCGATTTTTGTGCAGAGAGTGCTCCGGCTGGGGCGCTTCGCCTATAAATCATCACCATTACTATGTGGCTTTGCCTCACGGCTCCGTAGGGCCGTCGTTTCGCCGGGTTTGCAGCGAAACATGGATCAGGCATTGCCGCATAGCAGTCCAAATTTTCGAATTAACCAGGCTGGCGCAGGCCGCCTGTTCGAATTATCCGGCCAAATTTACATTGGAAAATACGGGACCGCAGAAAACCTTCGAATTATCCGGGATTTCGAATTAACAGAGTTCGAATTATCGAGGTTGTACTGTATCTCGATTACAACCAAAAATAAAAGTTGAGTAAGGCTTACCTTCGCAATAAACACGCACATTGAGTACCACATGAACTGCACAATGCCCATTTATTTTTTCTCATCAGTACTCTAATCCGAGTCTGAATCCTCTCTTTCATTGCTGCATGACTCATCATCGGAAACGGCAGGGTCATCGCTGGGAGCATCTTCACAATCCCACAGAAAGTCATCTTCCGTTCCATCCAAAGCGTTCAATATGCCTGTCTTCTTGAAGCTCTTGGCCACTACCTCGTCGGTGATACTGCTCCACGCTTCTGCGATCCACGAGCAAAGCATCTCCACGAATGGCCTTCTGATCTTTCCGCTCGGCGTCAAATCATGATGACCCATCGCCATCCACTGTAAATAAAGTCTTCGAATGTTGTCCTTGAACGGTTTGTTCAGCGACACGTCGAGAGGCTGCAGCAGCAAAGTCAGGCCCCCAGGAATCACTGCAATGTCCGTGCGCAGCTCTTTAAGCTTAGCACGCACGTTGTCCACAGGGTGACCCCCGAAACTGTCCAAAACCAGAAGCGAGGGAAGCAGAAGTGCTCCTGGTCTTCGTCCCCAAACAGTCTTAATCCAGTCGACCATCAGGTCTGCAGTCATGTCTGCAGTCCGGTCTGCATCCTTTCATTTTTGCAAGAATATGGATGTCACGGAGAAAGTTTCCCTTCGGAATAGTCCTCTGTTTGAAGATGACGTATGGTGGCAGCTTCCGCTCGTCGGCCGTCACAGCAAGCATGACTGTGCATAGCTGTTTTTCTGCGCCAGACGTCTTCACGAGGACGCTCCGAGCACCCTTCTCGTTCACAGTTGTATTCCGGGGCATGTCGAATGTCAGTGGAGTTTAATCAGCGTTCCCAATTTGCGACATGAGGTAACCGCTTTTCTCGCGAAGCCTAGTGACGAAGTGATGGAAGGCTATCACTCTGCTTTCATACGCGGATGGGAGCCGCTGGCACAACGACGTCCGCCGCCTCAGGGAAAGTCCATTCCGTCGCATAAAGCGAGTCGTCCAACTAGAGCTAGCGCAGAAATCCTTTACGGCAATTCCCAGCTTCCTGGTAGTTGTGCGCGCCTGCGTCTATCATTTCTAATGACACTGCACAACCATCCTTGCGCAGGTCCCTCACGTATTCTAGGAATGCCTCCTCAGCACGAGGGAATTTGCCCGTTTTGGGTCCGCGGAAAGCACGCCATGTCTTGTTCACAGCCATCAGCATCTCGCGCTGCTTCTTCCAATAGCATATCCTGATTTCGTTGACGCCGAAATGCCTGCCAGCAGCGCAGTTGCCATGCTCCAGTGCATAGTCAACAGCCTTGAGCTTGAACGCGGCGGTGTAACTGGCATACCGCCCCATGGTGAAATGGCATAAACTCACACAAAACCACAAAGCCCGCTGCGACGCTGCTGAATTGCAAAATGGCGAACGCTGCAAAGCGCGTTTTAATCAAGGAATCATGGGAACTCGTCGGAATGCATTCGCTGTGGGATGACTGCAGATCACGACCGGCTTTATTACTTGGCGACTTGTTCATCCCGCCGCCTCCTACGGCAGCGCGTGTCCGCGAAAATATCACGTGATTCCTCAGTAGGGACGGCGCGCCGCGTCAGGTGGCGCCACAACTTCCCCTCATTTCGGCGCGCGCCGTCGCTGCCGCTATAGTATGGATAACTACAGTCCAGCTGTGTTTCGCTTTATAGCTGCTGCTGAGCAAAATCACTTGGCATTATAGGCATATATTAGCTTTCTGTGGTCATGCATAAATGCTACGAGCGTGTGCTGCCAGCTTAGAGGCCTGTCCTGGGCTTGCTGGCACCCGAGAACATACGTTTGCGAGAGCCAGCATCTCGCGCTCGTAGTTTTTTTTTTTTTCTTTTACGCGAGCTTGTTATAAGGCATATTATAGAAACTCATGTAAATTATTTTCTGCAAGGAACCGGAGCAGGCTCCCGCTCTTAGCGCTGTCGGTGAGCTCGTAGCTAGCTGTTCCCATAAACAATTTATGATATTGATGTTTTCCAGAGCTGCAGTTATTTTATTCTTGAACTAGCTGAGAAAGCAGCTGTACTGATAGGTGCGGCTGCAGTGCTATTTGCTTAGCCATTTTTTTCCTGCACAGCCGCAAAACTGAATTCTGCTCGTGCTATGCAACATCGCAGCTGCGGTGACGCCACGCCGTTTTCCGCCTATTTAAAACAAAATGCGCATCATGCGTACACCTCCTATTTTGTAACCAGAAGGGTTAACTGGACTGTTAGTTGTTAACGAAATTTACAAAAAAATTATAATAAGCGATAGCCAGACTGGATTTTGTGCGCTAAACATGTAATTTTTTTATGCCAGCGCGGGAAAGTTCCTGCACTTTAAATAACTTCCGTGATTTTGGCTTAGCGTTGATGACTTTCCGTTGTGCATGCTGTTCTGCAAGGTCGGAGGTGCAATTTCGAAAAAAAAATGGCCTCATGATTTTCTGGATAAGCAGCCTGAAGATCCATTCTGTGAGGCTCAGCTGTGTCCTTGGTGCATTGGTGCCCCACGAAAATTAAATGCAGTTTGCCGTAATAAAATTTCCAGCTCGTATTGTGGCACCACGCAAAAAAAAAATTTCAAAAAAAAAAAAAACTGAGAGCACTGCAGAATCTACCAAAGAGAAATGCGAAAGCCTGAGTTTGCTGCTGCAGCACACATGCAGTACATCGCGCGCCCCTTATTAATAAATGTTTGTCACCACCACCACCCCTTGTCGAACACAACCAGCGTTTCGTTGAACGCATTAAATTTCGCCGGCGTTCTATAATTGCTTTACAGGAAGGGAATTGCTTTACAGGGAAGTTCTATAATTGCCTTATAATTGCTTGTCCCCGTTCTATCCCTGCGCTATTTTTTTTTTTTAGACTTATTGTTACCAGCAAGCCCAAACTGCCACCTTAATAGGAAGGGAAAGGCGCAGTATCTGTCGTACGGGGAATCGCGCTGACGCATTTCGTGGACAGCAGAGGCTTACGAATTCTATAGTACAGATTCTACGGTGTTCTCGGAAAGGATGGAGACAGGAATTTTATTTTTCTGATAATATCTTCAGGATGATCGACAAGTGATACATCAGCGCACAACTATCGCGCACTGGATTTCATTCAATGCGTTATAGAAAGGCTTTCGCCTTAATAGCCAAAAACACATTGCGAAGGCGCACATGCATACACGAGGGATAAACACAACAGTAACAGCAGCACAACACGCGACCGACAATAGCGTGGGGTGGGAGCGCGCTCACCCGCGCGCGCATCGAGGCAGCCTTTAAAAAATAGAGGAGCCTTAGGTGGGGGTAAGTTGTAGCGCCACGGAGGGCAGCGGTGCTCGGGTGAACTAAACAAGCAACAACAAATCGGGGGCTATGGAGACGGCGGCGATGAGCAGGTCGCAAAGTAATAAAGCCGGTCATGCTGCAGATCAACCAACAGGTGGCTGCCGCTATAACAGTGCGGGACATGAAAACAAAAATGGCAGTGGAAGCAAGTTCGGGGTGTGATTATACAGGGAATTTAAAAAATAGAATTTTGACCTAAAAATTCAGGGGTGCGATCATTACACGAGTGCGATCATTATGTGAGTAAATACGGTATCTCACAATGAGGCACCTTGGTTTCCCTGCATTTGTTTGTATAAAAGGTATGGTACGCTACGTGGGATTTAGTGCATATGTAGACAATCAGAAACACTGTGGAGGGCTCTGGATTAATTTCAACCACCTGGGGTTCCTTAAAAAATTCTAGAGGGCACTTTGGACCAATGAAGTGCGATTAGGCGAAAGCCATTATAGCGTGGTGGATCGTAGCCCTCCACTACGGCACCTCTATCTCGCTCTCTTCTTTTACTCCCACCTTCCTCCCTTTCACTGTGATGTGATACATGTGTCTGCGGAGAATTGTGACAGATACTGCGCCTTTTCTATCCTGTAAATCAATTTCAAACGCCGCTGATGCCTGTTGTACTAACGCCTCCTAGACATGTGGGTTTGCTTCTGTTTGCTGTGTGGTGCGGCGTTTGAGGAAGCTGCAAATAAAAGGCCCCGCACAGACGCCTGGATCAGACGCCCGGCACGGTCAGCTTTGTATATGCATGAATCGCCTGGTGACGTCATGACCTGTCGTGACGATGCATTGCGCGCCCCTTTTCGAACACAACCAGCATTTCACAGAACGCATCAAAGTTCAACGGCAGTTTACAATTCGTTTACAAAAGAGGAAAGGCGCAGTACCTGTCACTCGCGGAATCTCGCTATCATCCTCACGGTAGACAAGGGGAATTATGAAGAGCGTTTCACGGTCCAGGGCGTGGCGCAGTTGGTAAAGCGCTGGGCTGGGGATCCAAGGGATGGAGGTTCGATTCCCGGTGGAGACAAGGTATATAAATTTATTTTTAACTCTCGCTCTCGACCTTCTCTCGACAACGATGTGGCATTAAAGGCCTTAATATAACACAGCACATATGAGCAGCTGAATGCCATTGAGCCACCACTGCAAGCAATTCTTAAGAAAGGATAGCATGAAACAGCTAAAAAAGGGGAAGCCTATCTTGAGGTGTGCATCTTTCAGTACCTTAGGTTTGCCCATCTGTTGCTGCCTTGAGGCAAAGCAACTCGCTTTTCATCCCACTGTAAATTCTCAAAGTTGTCAGCAATAAATTTGCCAACTAAAGCTGGGAGTGGAGGCGGCAAGCTTCAGATGTCAGAGCAGTGGCGTGAGTGTTGCATAGCAGCTAGCTATCAGAGATTTCTTGCTGGTTCACAGCATAATATGAGGGCTGTACAAACCACCACAGCCCGTTTTTTTTTAGCTTTGACCTCTCCAATCATCAGAGTGGAACAAACAGGCCCGGTGCACACTCTCCCACCATCCTTGGGGAGGGCAGACAACTGCATGCTTGCACCTGTACCCCAAGCCGATGATGTAGAAGACCTCAAGGACTCCTAGGAACCCCGTATGGCGTACCAGACTAAATAAATATGACGCATTTCAGTATGTTGCAACCCATTACTATTTTGAGCACCAAGAAAAACGAACCCTTAAGAACTGCCTTTTCTTTTTCAATTTTGTGTTAAACAATGAAAGGGTAAAATATTTGAATAAGAATTACATGAAAAAATTATCATCACTCCAGAAAACTTAGCATGTTTTGGGGGGAATTAACTTGGCATTTAAAAGTGCTCGGATGCACCACTTTACATATGTACACGTTTGTCACTCTTTCAACAAAACTGACATGCAGCTATCTGTCACTCTTTAAGCATTAGAAAACTGAATGATAGCCAGACACGTAACGCCATCAAACTCAAAGGTTTAGACACAAACTGTAAAAGTCATGGTATAAGCACTTCATAAAGAACAAGAAATGCTAGCTGGTATCCACAAAGCAACATGATCACTGACCATCACTGTGCACATCACAGTGACAGTCACACATTCCAAAAAGCAACACAATCATGGACAAAACGGTAGTGGCCTGACATGCAAATGAACCATTCTGAAAATGCTGCACACTGTGATTCCTACACACAAAAAGAATGGTAATGAGAGAAAAGTTATCTTTTATAAAGATGCCATTCATAACAAGATGCTGAGTGCAACTTACGTGACCTGCACATGGAATTCTAAAATTATGCAAACTTACCAGTGTTACGTATGATGTAGTCCAACACCACGAGCCGCTCGAACTGAAACTGGAAGATGCGCTGGAGCTCTGGGGGCAGTGGTTCTGATTCAAACTTGCGTAGCCAGTAGTCAGCATCTTGGTATCCTTCCACGTACAGTTGGAAGGATCCCACCTACATGACATGTCACAGGTAACAGCTTCCTGGAATCCAGGAAAGCAATTACCAACCTTATGAGGCAGGCCAATCCGATGGAAGTGTCGACCAACTTTCGGAAATCGTTCTGTCACATTCTTTTTGGTTCGGGCCTTGGCACGGTCCAGGGCTGAGTAATTGAAGGTTTCGCTAACAAGTTTCACCACCTGCGCAAACACAGGCAGGCAGGCTAGTTTAGTAAATACAGCCATGTATTACACAACTTCCACAAAGAAATCATATCCTGCTCACCTTAGTTTTAGGAACAATGTTTAGCTGCAGTTTCTGATCTACAAGTGATGCTCCGGCTTCTGACAAGTACCCCTGATTAGGCACTAGACAACTCCTACCGAAGCAGCATGGACAACAAAGCTTGTGCATCCATTTTGTCCACTTGGGGTTCAACCTGCCATACGGTTCTTCATCCTTTGGTTTGTAGACAGCGATTTTCTGAAATAAATGGAATGCCAAACAACATGTGGCAAACAAGATCCCAAGGAAACAAATATGAAGAGCTGCAAGCACATCGCGCCTTTAAACTTAGCTGCACTCACATTAACACACAATTGTTTGCTAAACAAAATAGCTTTAATTACAAATTATTACACGAAGCGGAGACCCAACTGACGTACCACGAAGCAATAAGATAAGGCCACGCCTCTGCTCTACGTGACTAACGCCTCCACTTGAGCATTAATTGTGGAAGCGCTATGTAAAACACGCTCGGTGCCCACCTCGAGCATAATCAATGACAGAAGCATATTGTTATGCGATAACCCAAACGGCTCACTACCAACATCGAAGGTGATTACTGTCCACCCAGTCGGCATTCCGTACCGCATGTGTAACATCAGTGCATTATACCTTGACAGTTACAGATATTAACTCCAAAATGAAAAACTAGAGATAGATGCGCGAATACCGTGCATCATAAAGCAGTAGCGGTTCCGCTTAGGCTTACCGTACGCTCACAGTTTTTGACAAAGTAGCTTCCACTTGATCCCTGGTAAATACGCTCTGGATAAATCCCTGATTCAATCGCTGTGAAGGCTTCTCGCACCACAGCTGCGAATTGCGGGTCGTCAGGAAAGGTCTCTGCAGTGGTCCCTAGATCAGGCTCCATTCGACGAAGAAGAGGCTGACTTTCTCGCGTTCGCGATGCGTTGCTCGCAAGCGATGTCCCGACTGAAAACGTCACGTCGGGCAAGTTTTGTTCGTCGCTGTCTTGGTAAAGACTAGGGTCATCACCAGCGTTGATGGCGCGTAATTTTCCCTGCTCGCTGGTCATTGACTTAAAAAAAAATTAAAATAAACGGGACGCGCTAGCACTGCTGCTTGAACCATAGAGTTTGCCACAGAAAAGAAGCAGTTGACCGGCAGCGTCAACATCACGTGACTGCACGACCACTCTGTACTCGGCGCTGCCGCTTCCGTGCGCGACGCGCGTTGTGGCAACCTTGGGTACTCACTCCGCTCCACTATCTTATGGGCGGAGCCATGACGTCAGATTATTTCGCTGACGTCACAAAAAAAAAAAAAAAAGAAGCAAGTGTGTGTGCGGCCAGTTCCGAGGATCGGTTTGATATGGCACGGCCGGTCTCGAGGGAACAATGGGAACTTTTCTCCTTGAGTCCCGCTCTCCGCCGCCGCAAGGGGCGCGACCTGCTCACTGTTCGCTCCGCATCTGCTTCAGTGGCGGCGGGTGGCTTTTGCCTGGTTTCGCGCTGTCGCCCGCGGGTTTCGTGGTGAGTGCAGCCCCTAAATGAAAAATTACAGAAGGTAGATTCTGCAGCGGCATCTTGTCAGCGTGCTGCGCACGTGAATGGAGTCTTTATATTAAAAAACACTGTCGCTCAGCAAACGCTCGACAAGCATGTGACATGTAATGCGGCATGGTATCTACTTTTGTTCATTTTAATCTTATTTTTTTCCCAAGCTTGTACAAGAAGATGAATAAAAAAAGTGAATGAGCAGTGATCACATCGAAGCTTCTTCAAGGCAAACATAACAGCAACCATGGCAAAACCGTCTTTCAGCGCTAGATGAGAAACCATCGAGGTAACACCGAAGATGAAAATAATTTTATAAAAATGTAATGTAAGTTGCACAATGCTTACATGACATAAAGTATTAGTATAACGTCAGAGTAAACGCTTTTAAGTTTTGTTTTCAATTTTGCTATAATTTATAGACCAGCAAATGTTTTATGTTGATTATAAACATTATTTTAATTTTGCAAATAAGCGTTGGTTTAATGAAATTTTTACATGATATCATGATTATTTCATGAAAACAATAGGAAATCTATTTCAAGCACTAATTCCTAGCAATATTTTCATTCTTTTTCTAGTATGTTTTTGAACGAATAGTTCCTTGTAACTATATCTGTGCAGTAATGCCTGCCTTAGAGAGCAATCGCTGCCCCATTATTTTGGTAGAATGCCTTGCTTATTACACATGCGCCACTGTTACTAAAGGGACACTCCTCAATAATGGATATAAAAGCTTTTCTCTGTGCTATTTATTCAGATGTGACTATAGGAGTTGTATGTCGCGCTGTATTGCGCGCCTAGGCACCTAGTGTCGACACCGACGAAATCATTTCAGCTCTGCCGCAATCAGTAACCGAGGAACTGAAAGAAGTGATGGTATCTCCTGTCATCCCATTACCCACTGCCACGTATTCTGGTTTAGCTTACGTCGCTGGATACATTGTGAAGTTAATCAGTGACTTCGGGTGTGACGCTTGTGCTATCCTTCTTGAAACCAGCGAAAGAAGCAGCCCCATGTTCACTATTCTGCGAGGACAAGATTCTAGCGGACCGCATTATCCAAAACCAGAGTTTGTAGCCCTCTTGGACAAGGTTGTGTCTCTTTTTGAAAAAGCTGTCGTGCACCTACCATACACAAATGTCCTTGAAGTCCTACAAATCTTAATCCAGCCAGCACTTGAGGACTCACCTTGGCTGAGTTGTCCAGAAGGCATTGACAATAGCCATGCTATAAGGTCCGCTTCTTTAATATGTGAGAAATTTCTCAGAATACTTCTTGTCAATTATGCTAAGAAGGTGACAGACAGGAACGAAAGGCCAGCTCCTTATGTGCACAAACCGTCCAGAAAGATTTTGAGACTTTAATTTTCTAGCCGCATGTACCGTTTTGATGAATGAGTGCAATGTGTTAACTTTGAAGGACATTTTTTTATTGCTTGCTGCAATTTTCAATATGCATATCTGCTTACGCCCATTTCTTTGATTAAATGTCGTTTTTTTTTTATCACTGTATTAAACTTGTGGGATGCGGGCTTGCTGCGGCTGCCCTTTGCGCGGCCGCCGCCCGCTTCCCAGTTGTTCTCCCCGTTCCCTTTCTCCCGCCTGAGGCGGCGGAGAGGGGCTCGGACGACTTGTCACTGTCGTTCGGGCCACAGCTCCGCCCTGGCGTCCCAGTGGCTGTCCTCATTGGCGCCTTTTGGCGGGAACACGGCACCGCTTGGACAGCCGCGCTCGCGCGACGGTCCGAGCGGAGCTCGGAAAGACACCCCTCCGAGACATCGTAAGGTGCGTACGCTACTGTTCTTGTCTGCCGGCCTTTGTCCGCGCAGACCAGTGTGTACTCGAGTTCATCTGCTCCGGGTCGTACCTGAGAGCGCAACTCGAGCCTGTCGATCGTGATCCAACGATCCGAGACAGGCGTACCTTGCGGTGGTTGCCCACCCTCTCTCAAAGGGACCCTCTGGTCACTGCGAGAGAGCACAGCACGCCCTTGCGTGCTTGCGGCGCGCACTCCGTGTCACTTGTGCGTTTTGTATATTTTGTATGTGTGTGCGTGTGTGTGTGTGTGTGTGTGCCGCTGGAGGATGGCGTTTCAATAAACGTCTCCTTCGTGAACTTGGAGGTTGGTGTCCTTGCAGCGAAGTGCTCTCCTCCCGGTGGAGGTTGAATGCGCGCTGCGGTGTTTCAGTGTGCGCGTGGTAACGGCTGATCGGGGCTTCGGTTCGCGCGACGCTCGAACCCGCGGTGGTTGGTGGCTTATGTCCACGTAGGAAACCACAACTGGCGCCCAACGTGAATTGTCCTGGCTCTTTGAGTTGGACTGCACATCGGCCGAGCCGGTCGCCTTGACGATCAAGCTCTTGCACCATGTCTGCCGCCCCCTGCGGGGCACACGGCAGCGAATCTGAAACGCGATATATGTCGGCTCCTTACGCAGTCGTAGCGTCTTTTGATCCGTTGGAAGCTGTTCCTCTGAACAGCCAAACACAGTGGCTGGCTGCCGGCCCCATTGGGCTATACGGCAATGCCGCGAGTAACGTTGATCACTCGGCTCCCATTGGAGCTTTCTCCGGACCACCCTGTGGTGGGACCGCTACACAGATACCTCCGCTGTATCAGTTTTCCGCCCATGGTGGAAGCAGTTCGCGCGATGCCGTCGCTACCGGCAGCTACGCGCAACAGCAGCCGTGCCCCGCTAGCAGTCAGTTTTGCTCGGTGAACGGTGAGGCGTCGGCCGGACTCCCTGCGGAGACCGCGCCGCTCATCGAACTGGAGGACCGTTTGCCTTCTTTGTTCATGCAACCCGCCCAAACCTCCCTTGAGGGAAGGACGCAGGCGCTGCTCACAAGCGCTGCCCAGATGATTCAGTCGCTAACAGGGGCGGTTGAGGCGCTTTCGGCCGCGCCGAAGTTGTCTCACCCCGCGGTCATGTTGCCCATGCCGACGTACCGCGGCTATGATGATCCTCTCAGTGCTCGCGATTTCATTGATTCCCTCGCCCATTACCAGAGAGCTATGGGTTTCCCTGATGAGGTTGTGCTTGCACGCATCATCCCCGCAGCGCTGACTGACACGGCAGCTAGGTGGTACCGGCTTTCCGGCCACCGAGCAGCGACTGTCGAGGAGTTCCGTGCAGCATTCATGCGCGAATTCCTGCCCGCTGACTATGAGCGTAGGATGCGGCGAGAGCTGGAGCTCCGCACACAGGCCCCGGACGAGTCGCTCCAGGAGTTTGTGCGGGCGATGGAAGACCTTTTCTCAATCGCTGAGCCAACAGCCTCAAACGAGGAACGCGTCGAAAGAGTGATCAGGCAGGCACATCCGACTTTTTCGGCATACCTGCGCGGCGGCCGATTCCGAGATCTAGAGGAGCTGGCGGCCGAGGCAAAGCGCATTCAAGGCGACATCCTCGCCGCGCGTGCCTATCGCCCGCCACCGCCGGCAAGCGAGGCCCTTGAGCCACGCTGCGCATGGAGAGGGGCCATGACCCTTCCTCACCGGCGTGAACCCGCACAAACTGCCTTTGCAGCCGTTGGCGGGCGAAACGACGCTTGGGAGCTGAGCGAAAGAGCTCTGGATCCTTACTCGTACGGAAGACGAGCAGCCTGCGCTGCACAGTTTTCTTACTCGCGTGCCGAAGGACGCCATGCGACCCAAAGCACAGCGGAGGGAGAAGCTCGCAAAAACCGGCCCTTGTTCGGTGGGGCAGCGAGCGGACCCAGGCAGGGAGACGCGCCTTTGTCACGCGGCCAAGCTCGCGGGGGTGTGCGTTGTTTCCGTTGCCAAGAGAGGGGACACTTAGCAAGAGAATGCCCCGTAGCCAGGCCTTCTGCGAGGCAGGAAAACGGCGACGGGGGTCGGTTGTAAAGAGACAGCCGGCCCAAGCTTTGCTAATTCCCTCTGCGTACAGGGTAAGCTGCCTCGGTGGTGCGCCCGCGCCGTTTATTTCGGTCACCCTTGCTGGCCGCGAATTTCCGGCGTTACTGGATACAGGAGCCAGCGCCTCCTTTTTCAGTGAACAGGTGTTGTCCCACTTGCAAAAGCACTCTGTGCGCTTGCGGGATTGCCGTTCGACATTTAACCTCGCGAAAGGCGTGGCCCATTCGGCTGGCGCCGCGAGGCTGACTGTCAGATGGGGAGAGCGAGCGAGACGCACGCGTTTCATTCATCTCCCTGGGCTCAGTGTGCCCATGATTCTCGGAAGGGACTTTCTCCTGAAAACCGGGATCGTGGTGGACATTGCGAATGGCGGCTATCGCGAAGGACCGTTTTCCCAGCTGAAGCCGTTCATTAGCCCCCCGGCGTCGGTATCTGCCTGTGCAGTCGAGACGTTCGGAGAGTGCCACGCTCGGCGATCGGGGCCCTGCCCTTGTGTCGAGCGTTATGCCGTTCACACCCCCATGTGGGAGCGAGCGGCGCGGCACGACGACGCACCCCATCCACTGGCCGCCTCTGCGGTGACTTTGGATGAGACACAGAAGGCTCGGTTGACAGCACTTTTGCGTCAGTACGAGGAGCTCTTCACCGATCAACCTGGCTGTACCACTTTAGTGAGCCACGCGATCAACACCGGAGAAGCGCTTCCGTTGAAGTGCAATCCCAGACCCGTCAGCCTTGCGAAGAGGCAGGTGATTGATGGGTTGTTGGATGAGATGCTATCGTCGGACATTATCCGTCGCTCGTCCAGCGCCTGGGCGTCTCCGGTGGTGTTGGTGCCCAAAAAGGATGGCAGCCATCGCTTGTGTGTGGATTATCGCCGTCTGAATGCGCTGACTCGCAAGGATGCCTATCCGCTCCCAACGATCAGCTCAATCGTAGGAAGCCTAGGCAGTGCACGGTATTTTACCACGCTAGATGCCTCCAAAGGTTACCTACAGGTCCAGATGGATGACATTGACCGGCCTAAGACCGCGTTCACGTGCCACAGAGGGCTGTTTGAGTTCACTCGCATGCCCTTTGGCCTCTGCAATGGTCCTGCGACTTTTCAGAGGCTGATGGACCGCGTCCTAGGCGAAGCGAAATGGTCCCATGCCATGTGCTACCTGGACGACATCGTGATTTATTCACGAACCTTTGATGAGCACTTAAGCCACATTGCCGACGTGCTCGAGAGGGTACGGGCTGCCGGGATGACTTTGAATCCTGCAAAAGCCCAAATAGCGCGAACCCGAGTTCAGTTGCTTGGGTTTACGCTGGGCGAAGGCTCCATTGAGCCGGATCAGGAAAAACTTCGAGCCATACTCGAGCTTCCTGTGCCCAAGGACGTACGCGGCCTGCGCCGTTTTCTGGGAATGACAAATTTTTATAGGTCATTTATCCCGTCCTGTGCCCGCGTGCAGGCGCCCTTGACCAAGCTCTTGGGAAAGACTGCTGCGTGGCGATGGGGGCCTGAGCAAGAGCAATCCTTTCGCCGCCTGTCTAGTGCCATCGCAGAAACAGCGCAGCTCAGGCTACCCGACCTGACCAGACAGTTCGTAGTCCAGACTGACGCGAGCGATCTGGGATTAGGAGCCGTTCTCCTACAGGAATTCGATGGCGTGCTGCAACCTCTTGCCTTTGCAAGTCGTTCTTTGCTGCCCGCGGAAAGGAATTATTCCGTTACCGAGAAGGAATGCCTCGCCATCGTGTTTGCACTGCGCAAGTTTGACGTCTACCTTGATGGAACGCATTTCGTGGTGCAGACAGACCACAGCGCGCTCAGCTGGCTGATGCGGCTCCGGGAGCCTGCGGGACGGCTGGCGCGCTGGGCTCTCCTGATACAGCATTACGACTTCTCGGTGCAGTATCGCAAGGGGAGCACGAACGTGGTAGCTGACGCGCTATCCCGTGCCCCACTCGCCAGCGGTGCCTTTGCGCCGGCAAGCGGAGGGGGCGAAACAGCGGACGAGCCGCAGAGCGGCAGGAGGGGGACGCCCGCAAACGGGCCTACCAGTTCCGCCACCCAGGCAAGCAGCACTTCGCGAAGCGGGCGGCGGGGGAGGCTCTTTGTGAGCACCCCAGATGCGCCGAGGCTAGCGAGCGAAGTTTTGGCGGCTAACCTGCGCGGGGACGAAAACAGGCTCCCCTCTGGGATGACTGGAATCGTGTTCAGCCGTAAAGAGCTACTGACGGCCCAGCAAAATGACTCCTTTTGTCGCGAGGTTAGCGACGGTCTCAGGGAGACGGAGCGCCGTGACGCTACTTGTACTGTAGCGGGCGCAGCGGGGCAAGAGCCAGCGTGTGTCGCGGCGAGCCCCGGGGACTCATATTTGCTGGACCATGACGGGCTCCTGCTGAAGTACATAGCCACAGATGATGAGTCCATTGACCCATTT
>JAJIZL010030226.1:0-80446 GCA_023969395.1 Amblyomma maculatum
GCCTGGAATGAAACCTTCTCAAGAAGTGGAACGGACACGGGGACGAACATGGCAGACAAGGGTGGAACTACTGTGTCTTCGGTAATACTAAAAACTGTTTCTTCATCACGGCCACTTTCAAAAAGTGTCGGCAGATGCGAGCCATCAAAATGAACCTCTTGACTTCGGCAGTCCACGGTAGCGCCACAAAACTTCAAGAAGTCCATTCCTAAAATGATGTCATGCGTAGAGTGGGGTAAGACTACGAATTCGGCTTGAAAAATTGCACCACCCACAGACACTTGCGCACTACACACACCCAGTGGCCGCAACGCCTCTCCACTCACACCACAAAACGTTGAAGCACGGTCATATTCAAACATCACTTTGCGTCCCAACAAGCGCCTAAACTGATTACTCATCACAGACACAGTCGCACCCGTATCCACCAAAGCTAATGTATACACACCATCAATAAACACACGAATTTTGTTTTTGAGCATTATAGTTGGAGGGATGTTGGCACACAGCACATTTCCAGCGGCCTCACGCCCATTGGTCGCGCTGGTTAGTTTTCCTGCTGATGATGCTGAGGCGACATGGGGCGCCGTCGTGGTGATGGAGAACGACGCGCACGGAAGGCGGGTGGTGGAGTAACACTTCTATCAGATGCAGGGGAGTGGTCGCGGACAGCATCGGACAGTATAGCCCGCCTGACAGCATCGGGTCGCCGGTCTGCCAAAACCGAACTGTGTCATGTTGCCCGCTTGAAGCCGTGTCAGCCTCGCACGACTCACGAACACGCCCAGAGGGCTTCGTCTGAGTAGGGGGGAAATGTCACGCTAATGACGACGATGAGGGATGGTGATGGTGAGGCAGAAGATGAAGAAGAAGCGTTGGTGCCTGGGGCTAGTAGGCTTCACCTTATCCCACTGCCATATCACTGTAAATAAACACCCCTTTGCTATTTCATCGTAACACTATATTCCATCCATCAATCCTAGGACCGCGCGCGCGTCCGCAAAGGGAAGTCAAGGATTTGCGCTCCGTGCAGTCTCCACATTCTTGCGATTTTGCCCTCGAAATTTCAGTTCTGCCTTCCATCACAGCAACTAAGACATCTCAGCTCTTCAAAAGCGCCATACGTCGTTCGAACTGGCCAGGAAAAAGACCAACTCGCACTGTTTTGCTCCGAGGTGCCGAAGCGCGGCTATCCGGGTGCTTCAGTCACCTTTGTTTGCTGCTCCGAGGGACAACAAACATCGCAGAAAGTGGAAACGAAGCTTGTGAAGGCAAGAGAAGGCTCTCACAGAAACATCGGCAGTGTGTGAGCAATATTTCGAGCCGCATCACATCCTGCTGCGTGACTACGCACATATATGATCAACGGCAGAAGTGCGGATATACCGCGTGAAAAGCCGTCGCTGGCACCTGATGCGGTGCCTATATACACTCTTGCCGGGTTGTCCGACATATATTACCGTCAAACCCGTGAAGTCAAGGCTGGATGTGGGCAATTGGTGTTGCAGAGAGTTGTGCTCAGTGCAGATTCTTGCTGTTCAGCCTGTGGCACTAAACGATAGCTGACATATTTTATACCGCGTGTTCAAGCTAACTTCAGCCAAGGGTTAAAAATAAACCATTTGAGATAGGCCAGAGAAACCACTTACTGCCAGCCATCTGGCGCACCAGGTCTGAACAAAAGGAAGGCTCCGGGGAAGATAGCTTCGACTGTTTGCGTGATACCTACTCTCGAATACTACCACTGGCTCAATAAAGCAGACAGCTTAGATTAAATTAAATTAAATTCCGTGTAGTCATGGTATGTCCTTGGATCTCGAGCTGGCACATTCATTTAATCATTCATTCATTCTTTTTTTAATACCCTACAAAATACCGATAAAAAAACGGTACAGGCAATTTTTCATTTTGCGATTCAAATTTACCAAGTATCGCTTTCAAATAAATATGACTTGCAAAGTTGAAGATGACCTTCTGAAACCCTCATTCCATTTATTCCCGATAAAGAAAACCTCACGTGCATCGTTTTTCCCACCTCTATAGAAAGCCCGCGAAATAAAAAAAAAATATCACGTGACTGACGCATTCTTGCGCCACAATATTGTTGTGCTCTCAACCATGATTGGTTTGAGTGACCGAAATTAGCTGCGGCCGTGACTCAACAGCCCAGTCTCAGCGGCATACAGGCTGATAATTTTTGTATTTCGCGGGCTTTCTTTAGAGCTTGAAAAAACGATGAGACTTTCTTTATCAGAAAGGAATGGAGGTATTAGAAGGCGCTCTCAAATTCTGCAAGCGCAGTTATTGTCTAAAGGCAATAGTTAGTAAATTAGAAAAAATAATTACTAATCGCTAAACTGCAAAATAAAAAATTGACTGGGGTGAGCCAGTTGGCTGGCAACAGTATGCCACTGTGGTCTCTCTATCCTACCTCAAATCCTACCTCAAACGCCTTGCATAGGAAATGCATTCTGAAGACTAACTGTGAGAAAGACTTTAATATTCTTTTGAAAATAAAAAGATAAGCCACATGTATTTAACTTGGCTTATTTTACTAATTTGAAAGACAACGGAGACCTTTTGTACCCTTCGAGTGATACCAATTTGTGGCTGACCTTGAGAATGTGTTTACAACCTGCTTCAGCCTTAATTCATGCAGACCGGTTGTACTCAGTATGCCCCTGGCCAAGCAAACCTGCCAACTTGGGTGCTCTGACCACTGTTAAATTGGTGCAGCTGAAATCACTGCTTAACTACCCGCATGCACGTCTTCACAAAATGCATTAACCAGCGCAACGTCAAGCTTCAAAGCACTTGAAGATGAGCAGATCGATGCTCTTAGGACTTTTTGTATGGTCAATAATTTCACAAAACAACTCATTGTTGATGGGTTTTGTCTCATGCACTACATTAAAATAAAACAGCAGTGAAGAAGCCTTGTGAAGTACCTAAACAAAACTGCTGTGCCTGCCCTCCTCATGTATTTTTTGCATATGAGATGATGAAAGGATTTTAGCACCTGGCTTACAGTGATTATTTATAGATATTGTTGCTGTGAACAGAGAATAAGGGTGACGCCACAGAATACCGCCGGATGATTCGTTTCAAAGCGTAGGATTTTTTTTTTCATGACCACTATGTAAAACAAAAATGTAACAGCATGAAGCTGCTCCTCACTTTACCAGTTGGTGAATTTCGTAACGCTAAGCAGATACCACGCTAAAATGAGTATTCCTGGTTACCAGTGGATACCGAATAGCGCAGTATAATATAATCATCATTATTGGCTAAAGGAAAGCTACTGTGACGTGGCTGAAGAAAGATGCGAGAACCCGTGCGTGCGCACGACGCCTGTCCACTGCGCAACCAGTCTGTTGCTGACAGTTGAGTTGGCTCTGTAATAAAGCGAGTTCGGCAGGGCTCAGAAAAATACCTATCCCGTACAAATTAATGTGCCGTAATGATTTACAGTGTGTGACAACTCGTCCCGCATGAGCTGTAGCAGACGGCAGTGACATAAGAGCGCTTTCACCTTAGTGCAAGGGTGAAAACCCGAATAATGTCGAATGAAACGCCTTCTATCATGGGTGGTGGTCTACATACGTCGGCAAAGGGAAAAACCACCACGTTTACTAAATAGGCGCACAAAAACCTCGGTACTATGTCGGTACTATTGCAAGTAAGTTGACTAGAAGATGTTGCAGTGGCGTCTTCTGGCGGCGTCAATGAAAAACGGCGTGCCCGAGCGTCGTCGTTCGCGGCATTAGAAAATATTCTAGTTCACCGCTGCCGCCAGTTACAAGCGGGTCGCGGTCCCATCGGTATCGTTGACCTGGCGGCTGCGTGGCTCGGCGGACGACGTCAACGGTCCTAGCAAAGACGAGGCGAGGAGTATTCTAACAAAACAAACGTTTAATTCAACATCACGTAGGAACGGGCAGAGAAGCTGGCCCGGAGAGAAAACACACGCTCACACAGCTGGTGTCTGGCGTCGTCTCAGCGACGTCTCCCAAGTAGTGTCTCGCAGCGGAATCGGCCGCAGCTTTTTATACGCTCGTCAGTTCAGAGGGAAAGGGAGATAATTCATGTCCGAACAAGCTGTGATGACTCAGTCACAGTGTCGCGACAAGAGTCTCCTCCACCTCCAGCAGACGTGCGAGGGCGATGCACTCTCCCTCGAGCACCGGGCTTGGCCAGCGTTTGCACACACACGCACACACACTAGGCACTTTGACTTCGGCATGCCGAAACACGCTCGCGGGAGGAAGCGTTGGGCGGCCGACCGGACGGCGCTGAAATGGCCGAAGCGCTCGCTGCTTTGCCTGATGCTGCGCTGTGGCCGCGTCGGTTGTCGCCCATGTCGATGGCGAATCGTAACAGGAGTCGAAATAAACTCATTGTAATGAGATGCCCTTTAACATGTACAGTTTCAGGAAGTGATTCTTCGAACTTCTGACTACTTCGTTACAGGTAATTTTGTCCGCTCAGTGTTTCCGACAGTCCCTTAATTGTCACACTTCTCGGTGGACAAAAAAACAACAACAACCAAAACTGCACTGAGCGGTTCATTTTTGCCTGACATTTATCAGCAGTTGTGATCAGGGAGCACTTGTCTATACGGATAGAAATTTGGTCATTCGCTCTTAATGGTCAGTTCTTTCTGATTATTGGATGCTAGTTCAAGACCTCACTTTCTTGTTATGCACTTCGGTACTACCACAGTTCTGAGAGGCCAACCCGCTGCGTGCCTTGGCTTCATGTGGCGTTCAGCTGCTGGATCAAACGTTGCTGGAACAAACCCTGACGCAAAAGCATTTGTTTCGACGGAAGCGGCACGCTGTAACATTTATGTCCTGTCAGCGCACGTTAAAAAAAAAGGACTCGAACGGTATAACTTATTCCAAATCTATCGCCTACATCATCGTTAATAGCCCCCACGTGTAATTTCAGGGTGCAAAACCTCGCAAATCACTTACTGGCCTACGACTAAACCAGAAAAAGTACTGGGCAAAAAACTAGCCACACGAAATTACTACCTCTACATTAAGCTTCTTCAAACAAAAGTTATGGGGGTTATTCTCGCAAGAATGCGGCACGGGGTGGGGGGGGGGGGAGGGAGGGGCTAGCTGCTACAGTAGCCTTCTAGTCCCGACGTGCAGCCCTAACAGACAGAGCTGTGACCCCCAACCCGCGGTGCGAGAAGTCGCTACTGCGGCGGGTTCGGGCCAGAGGGGACAAGCACCGAGTTACGTACTCGAACAGAGTTTATTGTGCACGGCAAGGCACAACACTGTGCTCAAATACAACCGTCTGCTCACCTGGTGCGGTAGACTCCTCCATTTTTTAAAGGTAGCGACAGGTCTTGATTCAGCCGCCCCTCTCTCCAATAGGCTGGTTGGCTGCATGTGACCTCTTCGCCGTCAAGCTCCGCCCAACGGGTCCAGCGGTGCTCGCTGCGCCGCTAGGGACCCTAGCGTCGCTGAAATGCACGGCGATCTGCGCTTGCCAGCGTGATATTGGCCGATCAGTTAAGCAAATAAGTACTTCACATGCCTCTATTGCATTTTATGCGAAGCATATTGTTAGAGGTAAACCATAGCCCTTCGTGACGGTTACACGCCGTGCAAAGAATGTGGAATGCTACGTCACACCACGTGATACGCTGACGTCACGACAGAGGAGAGACAGGGGTCTAGCTCGCGCCGTCGGCTGCGGTTGCACGCCGTGCGGACCACGTGGTATGGTGACGTCACACCACGTGATACGCTGACGTCACGACAGAGGAGAGACGGGGGTCCAGCTCGCGCCGTCGGCTGCGGTTGCACGCCGTGCGGACCACGTGGTATGGTGACGTCACACCACGTGATACGCTGACGTCACGACAGAGGAGAGACGGGGGTATAGTGTTCTAGAAGGGGGTAGTGGGTTCTGCAGCCGGCGCGCCCCATGCATGGCGGCGAGGCGGCGAGTGCGGACGGAACCCGGATGTTAGCGGCGGCGCTGTAGTCGCGTGGCCTGGCTATTTGTGGTGCCCATGTGCTGCCTCTGGCACGTTTGTTCGCACGTGGTTCGCGGCTTTGGTTGTCTCCGTTTTTTCAGCGCATCATTTTAGTTTGTTTCGCCGGCTGCCTTCTTCATTCGTGGAAAGTAGGAATGCCGAACCGTCAACGGCAACGACACTGCTTTGCTCCCGGGTGTCAAACCGGCTACAAGTGGACTAAAGGAAAGCAGCCGTCGTTGTTTACCGTGCCGAAAGATGAGGAAAGACGCCGAATTTGGGAGCGAAACTTGCACCGCCAGGACAAGAAACTCGACGAAACTTGTGCTGTTTGCAAACTTCACTTCGAACCATCATGTATTCTGCGTGACTACGTCCACATTATAAATGGTGAAGAAGTTCGTATTGCACGCGGAAAGCCGGAGCTGCTGCCCGATGCCGTGCCGACGCTGCTGCCAAATGCCCCACGTTACTTGTCGAAAAAAACGACTCAGCCAAGACCACCAAGGAAGCGCATCAGCACGGACGTCATATCTTCTGAGGCCAAAAGATCTAAAGTGTGCGTTGATGAGCAATGCGACTGTTCTGGCGCGGAAACAGATGCTGGCGAAGCGGCTGCGACGACATCGGAACATGCGCCCGGTGCGGGACATGGGGAAGCTTGTATGCCTGGATATCTGCTCACTTTGAGTGTTCCGTCCGTTTACTGGAGTTGTCACCGTGTTCCTGATTACATAGGCATCCTGTACTGCAAATTAAGAATGCATGGCAACGAAGAAATTACGTCCGAAAGGGTGGTGATGTTCTCCCAGGATGCAGAGAAGAGTACAATGGCCGTCGCATATACAGCCTTGCTTTGTGGCCGCATTGTTGAACAAGGGCACGTCACCTCTTGTGCGGAAGCAGAGAACGTTCTCCGAAGTGTTGACGCGTATGGGATCTGCAAAGGGGCCTTGCCAACTAGCAGCATGTCAAGATCGGACCTATCTAAGGGCCTCGAACTACAAGTGACAGCCCGCGAGGGCATGTACTTCAGTAAGCGCTGTGCCGGGAAAGAACCATCCGAAGGTATGTTTCACTGCTGCCTGATTGTAATTATAACTGTTCTGAAAATCATTTTTGCACCATAGTTTTTAACGTCTGAGACTGCTTCTGTCTGTCAGAACAGATCGTGTTAACAGTGCCCCATTCACTGTTCTCGGTTCTCAGGGCAAGCATGCATCTCCTGTCGGTACTTGAGGAAGGCACTACTAACACGACAGTCAAGGCTGAAACGATCACTCAAGAAGAATGTCCTAAATACAGCTCAGAAGCTGCGTGCAGCAAGGAATAAAATCAAAAGACTGTCATTTCGCTCTGCTGCCCTCAAAGACCAGCTCAAGAAAATGCAGCAGGAGAATGCCTCAAAGCCCGAAGAAGTGCTTAGAGCACAGATTGAAACTCTACCTCCCAAGCAACAACAATGTGTTATGCACTGTTTCTCTGCAGCAAAAAGGCCAAATGCTAAAGGGAACGTCTATAGCAAGGATTGGATTTTGGAATGTATTCTAATGAAAATGAAGAGTGCCAAACTATATGAGCACCTTCGCAAACACAATATCATTTCTCTCCCGAGCAGCAGTACACTAAAACGCTACCTGAGGCTCTTCAAGAGTGGATTTGGGTTCAACCACAAAGTGCTAAACCAACTTAAGCAGAAAACAAAGCATATTAGCAGTATGAACAGACATGGTGGCCTTTTGGTCGACGAAAATAAACTATCAGAGCACCTTGCTGTAACTCCTTCGGGTCGCATAGAAGGTTTTGTCGACATGGGTCAGTTCACATCTGAAGGGCAAACCATAACGTGTGACCATGGCATGATAGTAATGTTTGTACCGTTCACTGGAAAATGGAGCCAGATTATTGGCGTGTTTGCTACGAGTGCAAACGTTAAAGCAGACGTGCTCGCGAAAATATTAATTGAAGCAACAATTCTTGCTGAAGCCAGTGGACTATTCGTCGATTTTCTCACTTGCGATGGCGCCTCATGGAATAGGCGCATGTGGAAAATATTGGGAGTTGGAGTCAAGTCAAACAAGATCATCTGCAAGCTAGAGCACCCAGTGGACTCGGCTCGACATCTCCACTTCCTATCAGATTTCCCGCATTTGCTTAAGTGCCTCAGGAACACGCTTCTCAAGCATCCACTGAATACACCTGATGGCATGGTATGTGGCCAAATTTCATATTTAGACTACAGTCGATAACTTTGCTTTCGCCTTTTGGGAGTTCCAGTGCAGAGTTACATCATGCAACCTTGTTTTCAGTGTCTACATAGTCGTGCTTCTAATTACATTAACTGAAATAAAAAGATAAAAGTTTATATTTTATATTGTTTGTATTTTGTTCCAGGTTTCTATCCAGCCTTTAAGGCAAGCTTTCAAGCTGGACTGCAGCAACGTCACTTTAAAAAGCGATGCCTGGCCTTACGTTCGTTCATTTTCAACCAAACGGTTTCGAAAAGATGCGAGCGAATTTCGCTTTTCAACTCTTTGGTGATCGTGTTTTGAATGGTCTCCAGTTTTACAAAGATAGATTGGAGGCTTCATGGGGCAGCATTGATGCTACGCTATCATTCTTTCGGTAAGCAGCCCACTAAAAATAATGTTGCTTTTATTATGTATGACTGATCAACCAAAGAACATCGCATGCAGTTGTACCTTGCATTCTCTTGCAAGTACCTGGTTTGCCTTCTCATATACCTGTTGACAGTGGGCATGTATATTGACTGTATCAAAGGGCCTCATTTATAAAGCACGAGAACTGTGTAGTGATAGCCTTTATCGGAAAAAAAAAATACATCGCTGTACTCTTTCAGGATCATCAACTGCCTCATCAAGACGATGACGTCCCGCTTCGCAGCAGAAGCTTTACGTCCCTGCTCCAGGAAGACACAGACACTGAAAGACTTTCTTGAATTTCTTTCTTCTTGGCAATGCCATGCTAAAGGCGTCGGTGGATTCTTAAGTGATTCAACTGCAGATGGTCTTAGAGTGACAATATCCAGCACATTATCACTGTTGGATTACCTTGCCAGCCAGGGATTTAAATACATCATGACATCCAGATTGAGCCAGGATCCACTGGAAAATTTATTTGGCATAATCAGGCAATCGTGCGGGTCCAACGACCACCCAACACCGACACAGTTTTTAATTGTTGTAAACTGCTTGTCGTTTTACAATCTTGCCAAGACAGTGCGCTCAGGCAATGCTGACCTTGATGGAGGTAGTGGAGAAATAAGTTCTCTCTTGGGTGCGTGCGATGCTCCTGCTCAAGAAGACAGGATTGCTGCAATCGACCAGCTCATCGAGAAAGGCAACCTAGCTTCAGCCGAGCGCATGCTTCAGAGTATTCCTGCTGAGCACAGAGAGTATGTAGAACAGAAGAGCGACGACCGGCTTATACATTATATGGCAGGGTATGTTGCCCGGAAGTTTCTGAAGCGCTATGACTGCACGCACTGCAAAGCCTTTCTGTTGGAAAGCTCCAGTAAGGAAGGCAGAAATTCTGAGTTCACAGTGATATGTGACAAGGGAGGGTTGTTGTATCCTTCGCAAGAACTTTTCCGGGCAGTGAAGAAGTTAGAGGATATATTCACTGTTTTCTTCAGTCGCGAGAAACTCTGCAGTGACAGCATAGTAGATGTAATGCTGCTTGTAAAGGCAAATTTTGGTTATGCCTTAGGTTGCAGCCAGCACGCAGATGCGCTCACAACAGACTTGACGAAGTTCTATGTGCTGACAAGGCTGCATTTTTATGTAAAAGGGCTGAACCAATCGCGAGAGGAACGGCGGAAAAAGAAATTGCACACGAAGATAAGCTGTTGTTTATAGTGCCTCTCGTAGCAGTGCCTTGAGGAGGCGGCTGCCCGTTTATTGTACCAATAAGCTTGTTTGCTGCCATTAGTCCCCCACTTTCTTTTTTGCAGGTGTATTACGAAATTTCGCGCATTGTAGGAACCGCCATTATCGCCTACTAATGGCATCACCGTAGCAGGAATTATCTCTAGCTTTAAGTGGATGTGTACTTTGGAAAATAAAAACTGAATTTGATGAAAGAAAGCCTCGTCGATTCGGTATCTCTCGTTCAGGGTGCGTAAGTACGCGTGCCGCAATTGTTTAGCAAACTTTAACAGTGGATGCGATTGCGTCTCGACGTGCTTCGAAACTTTTTATAGAAAATTAAGCGATTTGCTCATCCACAATTTTACTTCTGCCCTGTTTGTGAGCTCTGCGTTTAGAAATGCAACCGGATCGTCGTACGGCGGTTCTGTGTCTGCACTCGTCGGGTAGGCTTTATCTTCGCACAAACTTGTGGCATGTCCGCCTATCCACCTTTTCTGGGAATATATATTTTAAGAAAATATGCATTAGAGCTGCAGACGTCCGATTTTTGGTGTTCAACCAGATGCACGCAGCTTTCTCGGCGCTGCGAAAGCAGCGCGTACGCGGGTGTCGCGGGTTCTTTACAGCCCATGCTCCGGTGGCGCCATCTCGCGCTGTCGACGTGAGATGCCGCACCCGCGGGCTGTCCCTGACCCCACTACCCCCTTACCCTCTTTACACGGGCAGAGTTAACCACGGTTAGCGTAACTGCGGTTACGCGAAACCGTGGTTAGCCCGTTTACACGGCAGACCAAACCACAGTTACACCCCTAACCGTGGTTATCGCAAACCGAGTTTGGCGACCTCGGTTTGCGTCGTTAACCGAGGTTATGGCGGCGTCTGTTGACGGAGGCTGCTCGTCGGCACTCGAGTGCGCGAAGCGTACGAGCGTGTCTGCTTCAGCAGTGTACTCGTTTGCCCGTATTGAATAGCCGGTGTCTACTGTGCCGCCCGGCGTCTTCGGTTACGTCCTACAGCCAAGCGTCTGCGTACTGAAGCCCCGTTCTGTGTTTGCAGTATCGTTTGTGCGGCTTGGTGCTGAGCGCGGAACGTCAAAAAATGCGCGATCTTAGCTTTATAATGAAAGTGCACAAGTTCGCAACGCTTGCAGTGCAGAATGCTGCGAGCAGGCTGAGGTACGTTACACTTACCGCGGCGGTGAAGCGAGCGAGCGCGGCGAACTACGGCGGGGTGCGTAACCCCCTAGTCGTCGATAGGCCTAAATTATTTCTCTTCGAAGCCGCGGCGATCGGCGCTTTGGAACTGATCAACGCTGTCGAAATGGTGTACTCATGAAACATCCTTATTGTGAATCCTATTCAGCCGCCGTAAAATAACGATATGATAAACTTTAACGATACATTAATCGCAGAGCTAGTATAAGCAGAACGGTGAACCGCAATGTACCGGCGGCAGCTGTCTTGAACAGAAACTTGATAGCATCGCGGTTATCGGCCTTGCCAGCAGTTTGCCTCTGGTCAGTGATCAGGAGTGATTCAATTCTAATATTCGGCTCAGTATTCCAGATGCCAATAAATTTAGCACGCTTTGTTTCTGACGTCGGCGCTGGCGAACCGCCGTGTCGTTCGCGTACGGTCTGCGGGAGGAGGGGCCAACGCGGCGGTGTTTACGATGGTCGATGAGGTGCTGCCATCGTGCGGGGCTTCACCGCGTTGTTGACGCCTTGCCGGACGGCACTCCGGAAAGTACATTATAAATAAAATATTTGTAAATGCTGCTTCGTTCCGCAAATCACCGCGTCGCTGCGGTTGTACGTTATGGGCAATGGCGGCCGTAACAGAGAACGGCGGCGAGCTGTGTAAGCACAGCTAACCGCAATTGGCGGTTAACCGTGGTTAAGTTCGGTAACCTCGGTTAAGCGTAACCGTGGTTAAGCCAGCCGTGTAAAGAGGGTAACGGGGGGCCGGCTCGCGCCGTCGGCTGCGGTTGCACGCCGTGCGGACCACGTGGTATGGTGACGCCACACCACGTGATACGCTTACGTCACGGCAGAGGAGAGACGGGGACCGGCTCGCGCCGTCGGCTGCGGTTGCACGCTGTGCGCACCACGTGGTATAGCGCAGGTTTATATATAAAGGGGAGACGATTGCGCTCGCCTCCAGTAGACCCTCACAAAAGGTGGCGATAACTCGCAGTCTACTTATTTTTTAATAAGGAAACGAGCCCAATAAGTTGACTGAAATATCGTTTCTACTTCAAGCTCGCTACTAATTTCAAAGCACAATTAATGAATAGTTTCCTAACCGCTGTACTGAGGCGAATGGTTCAGACGAATGAGTTGGCTCGTTTAATGCACGCGTTTTCTTTCTTTTTTTTTTTTGACGTTTTTGCTGCACACGCATGTTTACGTTATTATTCCTGTCTTTTGAAGCTTCTTGAACAGGATAGGGCACAAATATGTTGAATTAACCGGTTTATACGTGCACCGAGCGCGGCTTCATGAGTATGAGTACGCGGTATGCACGAAAGAGTGCGGCGCGTCATCTGCTAGCGCTGCCCCCTGGACCTCTCGAGAGGGCGCTCGTATGCGTGCGGCACTATGCGGCACAAGGGGTTTTATGCGGCACTAGAATGCCTCGATACCAGCGATGCCGTACAGGGTGGTGACATCCTTTGGCATGCGCCGCGCCGCCGCTTTCGCCGCGCTTGCCATCTTGGGGCAACGCTTCGTGCCGTTGCTGCGGAGTGTCCGAAGCGGTTGCGCTGTGCGCTGGGTGCTGAGCGATTGAACTGTGTTCACTCGCGAAAACTAGCATGCCAGGCTGTTGTGTTCCATTGTGTGCTGGCTCAGCAAACAAAAAAAAGGAGCCAGGTGTTTTCGTTTTCCATGGGATAAGAGACTGAGAAATGTATGGGACGCGAAAGTGAAGCATGAAGACTGGACGGCGAATGGCAACGCGAAGATCTGCGAAGTAAGCCACAATACCTGTGCTGCTTTTATGCATTCATAAAATTTCTTTTCAGCAAATAGGTGCATTTCAGTCGTGTAAAAAGGTCTAGCGCAGACACAGACCACTAGAAAGTTGACAAACACACACAAGCGCTTCCGTATGTGCGCGTGTCGTCTTTCTTGCGGTCTGTATCTGTTTATACGAAAGCGTTTTAAAATATATTTTTGTACTCGTCTATAGCAGTTACGCACTTCTGTTTGGAATGACATTATCTCACGCCGCTTCACACATCTGCTTGTAATCACGAGCTTTGTGCGGTCTTTGGCTTCCCCATCTAGCATTGTGCGCAATAGATTTTGGTCTGCCTTCTTCAACGTTGAAGCAGGTCGAAGCATCGCATTGCCTGGCATCGGGAGTAGCACGCTGTGTTTTTTAAGTGTAAATTTTGAATTTTCAGCCTACGTGAGGGCTTATAAACTAAATATATGGACAATAGAGGCTTTACAAAAGTTAGCGTCATCTAGTGAAAGAAACAGACACTGTGCGCGGCGGCCATGTTTTGCTCAGTCCGCCCGCGCCTCCCATCGAGTACGCTGTCAACGTGCGCCTTTGTAGAACCCGTGCATGCACCGAAAGGTGCATTGGAATGCTCACAAGCGATTGTTTCATTTTTTAACATCACAGCAGTCGCTGTTAGCTACAAGCTCTATTCGGAATGATGCCAGCATGTTGTTGCGTGCCCTTCTGCAGGCAGCGCACCGTCGTAGACGCGCACGGAATCAAGGTACACGCGTGTATGCGACCGTTCGTTTGCAGTCCTAATCGGCTTTACAAGGGTCATGTAAAGCATTACTACACGTCCCTCTGACTGGGAGCTAGCTCACAGAATGTGCTATCACCTAAAACAGCAAGGTTGTTTTGCGCGCTATGGAGCCTTGTGAACTTGAAGGATAAGCTTATGCTGCGATGGAAGACACGGGAGAAGGAGCAATCCATGTATAACGAACGCTATTGTGCATATACGTTCTTTGAAACATTTTGTACGTAGGTGGCATTTACCATTGTGTATTGGATTTAAGGCACGGGCATGATTACCGAAACTACTTTTTACAGTCGTACAAAATGGTAGTGCTTGGTGCAGAGAGCAATACGGTTGTCTAGTGTGCCCGAGGTGCGTGTTTCACGCTGCAAAAGCAAGCGGCTGCCAAACCCGCGGCGTCTAGAAAAGCAGGAAAAGATGACATCCCACTAGTGTGTTGTAATATGCTCACGTGCAGCCCATTTCGACCGGTCCACGTCCAGAGCGCGCAGCTCAGGTTTTGTACCTGCCAGCGCGGCCGATAAAATAACGAAGCGTGCGCTTCACTTTTGTGTATTTTTTCGAGTCACCCGATGGTTCGCCAATTGACAGCTACCTGAAATTCACTGGAATTTTTAAATAGGTCGATTTCTTATTTATTCCTTCTGTCAGAAAGTAAACATTTGAAGCCGTAATCTCATATGAAAGCGCTGACATTGGAAGCTTCGAGGAACTCGGAGGAGGAGGAACTCAGCTGAAACGAAAAGAAATTTGAAAAGTCAACTCACATTACGGCGAAGTGTTTGTGCCTTGTGCAACTGGCTGTGTTCATAAAATCAGGTTTATATTATATCATATCGTTATAGAAAAATTAGGGGGTCACTTAAGCTCCGCCGTTAAAGGTATAACGCGATAGTGTCTCTCTCATACACACACACGCACAATGTTTTCTTTGTTCACGTGTTATATTTTAGCTCTCTTATTTATTTATTTATTTTATTCACCAAATACTGCAGGTCCTAACTGGGCCCTAGCAGGAGGGACGAAAAGAATACAATGCAGTGAAATATGAATTCATCAAAAGTCACATACTACACACAAGTGTAGTATGTTACATGTTGTTATGTATGCTATATTTCTATGTTATGGATGTTATGTTATATTTCTATCATTTCTTTCTTTATTTTTATTTTGTTTGACGTTTTATATTTTTATACACCAATACGCATGTGTCAGCAACAATCGGCTTTCCATTCTGAGCAATTTTACACTTTTGAACACATTCTTCAATTATTTCAATTAATAAATTACACATTCTAAATTTTCTTCCTTAGCATCACCAAGCACTTGTTTTTCATTCTGTCACCTTTAAATCCTTACTTTCCAATTTTTTCTTTTTTTAGTTTCTTTATTTCATCAATTAATCAATTATTTACGAAGATTTTATTAACTCGTCATCGCCTATAGCACACCAATCAATCTTCAATCACTGGAAGCACAAATTACCATGGCACTTTTTTTCTTACGCAGACCCCAATTAGTTCCGAGACTAATGCCAACTACTGCGTCGACGGCATGGGAAGGAAAGTGCTAAGCGCCAGTCCAACTTACGTCAAATTACACACGATTCTTTTATCATAAAATAAAATGCATCCTCGCTCATTTCACCAACCAAGTATCTTCCAGTGGGATGAGCGACGGTGATTGCGCAAACCAAGCAAACATACTCGCGATGATCTCTCATAGGCGTTTAAGTAAACAGCAAAGGCGCACAGATAAAAAAAAAATCCACATTACAGAACTCTGGATACTGTACCTGGATAGGGATGACGCTGCGGATATCCGAGGGGCTCATACACGACTCATAGAGCAATTTGTAACTGCGCTCGGCAGCGTGGCAGGTGGGCCCCGCCCCGTCTCGGCTGTCAAAATACGCTTCTAGGCGTCGCTAACAGAAACCGCCAGGGACCGAAGAGAGGTCCAAGCACAGCACACTAGGTTAAAACGTGAAAAGCGCGAACAGAACGGCGAGCGCTGACGGACGGACACGAAGCGAACGGATGAAGCGAACAAAATATGCCGGCCAGAGCGGGATCAGCGTGCCGCTCATAGTTGCCAGACATACTTTTGTAAACCTTCTTATTGCGTCTGCTATGTTGTAGGCACTCGGGGAAATTTAGTGTAACTTTCAGTGAGTGACACTCGACTTTAGTATCTTTCGCATAGTGTCCCACAATAATATCTGTTGTTGAGGATCTGCTTTTCTGTGTTCATAGCCACACCAAGAACATGTGGAGAAGGTCGAGACTGGTATTTGTCAAAGGAATGCACCATTGTGCCCTTTCGATCGCTCCCCTTTTCACTCGATTTTGAAAGCTGGTGGCAACCGCCGAGGCTTCAGATTCACACAGATTACATTCCCTCTCTCCTTCTCGGGAAATAATACAATTGAGAGCGACGGATGGCATGTCATCTCGCGACAGAGTATGAAGTGAAACGCAGTTTGTAACAATTATTTTGACCGCAAAAAAGAAAAAGAAACACCCCGTGAGTTGGCCGCGCTGGAATTTGGCAAGTGGGCTTATCGCTAGTACAACATTTCGCGAAACAGAGATAACAGGTCCTCTGAAGCTGTTTTTTTTTAATTATACACAGGAACAGTTCTACGCGAGGCTGTTGACATTGGCAATAATATAAAAAGTTGGGTTTTCATGAAAATTAGGTCGTTTTAAGCATATGATTGGCAGCTCGACAAGTCTCAAAGAAACTGCTCTCGTGAGCTGGAAGGTGTAGGGGCATCATCTTGTGAAAGCAGTCGTGAGAAAGCAAGGTTCTTGCGCAGTACAAAAGTTCATCCCGAATGCAGCTTTCCCTTCCCTGTATAATTAATTACGCATCGCGAGGCAATGTTCACACCCTATTGTCCCCGCACTCGTCTGAGGTTAAGCCAAATTTAGGTGAAGCCAAATTTGACCGCCTGACACCCAAATTAGTGCGGTGGCTTGTTTGGCATCCATGGAAAAATTTTGCGATCGTACGTGTAAATATCGCATTGCTTCCATAATGTTTTTATTATTTCATTCATTTGCATGCACACTACAAAATACGCAAAATGACTGTATCGTCGCCTATCTCACTTCAGCGCCAGTTCGAGGGCAAACACAGTGTATGGACGGTGGCTCCTCAAGTCAAGGGCTGTACCGACATTGTTTGATTGCGTGTAAAAATTTATCGGAACAAAACGATATCTTCCATTTGAAGAGTCGAGTAAAATCCTATAAATGCCTTATCGAACAAACCGTTCCGATTCCAGTGGTTGATTGCGCGGAATACCCAAAGCTTATGAACAGACTGTTAGAGCGGTTTGGGACGATGCGCTTGCGCATTTCAGTTGGCTAAGTCAGCCAGAAAAATCGAGTGATGGGTACGGCAGCAAAACTGTAGCTGGCGCCAACTTTTATTAAAAGATGTCTCCTAGGCGTGCATCCAAACTCAGCTTCAAAGTCTTAATGAGGATTGTTTTGGAATAAAATGCCGTGTGCATCAGCATGCGACACGTGTCAAAGGTTGATTACGCATCGTTTTTTGCTGTGTCTTTTGTACGGTTTACGATGGGCCATTGCGATACAAATTATTTTCGATATACGGCTCCCGGAAACGTACTATCATAAGCAATATGAGCAAGAACACACGAGCGCGTGGCAGATAGCCTCGAAACCCACTTGGGGCGATACGGTGCGGCCGCTGTGGGAAACAGTGGAAAGGGAGCCGTTGACTGTTGTCACTCCCGCCTTACTACCATTACTGCGAAACGGCAGCTGATTGCAAGACACCCTGTCGGAAGTGATGAGGCATTTTTACGTTCTTCGCAGATTTGAACGTTTGCGTGTGACTGGCCATATCATAGGCCATTAAAAAAACGTCGACCATAAAAAGCTCTTTGCAGCATGCTCCCAGAAAGAAAAAGTAAGAAACGAAAAGGTAAACAGCGGTATCTGGCGCAGAACTACAGATACCACGGTTCACAATCTGCGCTTCAAAACCGCCTTATCATCGCTAGCGGCCGGTGCCTCGCAATCAGCTGCCGTTTCGCAGTAATGCTAGTAAGGCGGGAGTGAGAACAGTTAACGGAACCGCAGCGCCCTTTCCCTTTTGTTTCCCACCGGCCGCACCGTATCGCCCCAAATGGGTTTCGAGGCTATCTGCCTCGCGCTCGTGTGTTCTTGCTCATATTGCTCATGATAGTACACTTGGTTGTTGATCTATAGCAATAGACGCAACTGAATGTCATGCACCTCATAAACGCATTCATGTCCAGCAGTGCAAAATGCATTGCTTTATAAAACAGCCAGTTGTCAAAACAACCGCATTTGAACATCCGAGAAGGCGAAAGAGTAAATGCTTACCGTCTGCAATTTGATCATTTGCTCTTAAACTATGCATGCTAGTAGCAAGTAGCAGTTGCTTTCACTTTTTTTTTTCGAGCACAAAAACCGCAACTGAGCCTGCTAGTGCAAGCGCGTGCTGAATAAGAAATCGAGCCGCGGCTCCAAGCCCGCCGTATCTGAGCTTGCCCAAGGAGGTTCAAATAAAACTTGGGCTTGCCCCAACATGGCGCCACCCTGTACGGCGGTGCGCTACATCGAGGCACCCTGTGCGGCACTAGAATCACTTGAAAATTTTCAGAGCACCGCAAAGGTGCCCACGGGCGCCATTTCCCTTCCAGACCCGGCCGGTGCCTGAACGGCGAGTGACCGTAGGCTTGGATCGTGTTTTTAAGCTCAGCAAAACGGGAAGGCACGTTTATTCAGACAGTGACAACACTGATTGTGCGGTCGCTAACTTTAATACCGTAGTCAGCAATGTTATTGCAAATCCCTTTGAATCGACTTGTTTTCTACGCTGGGGTGTTACAACATTATAAAATGACGAAGTGTGAAATAGCACGTCAGCGAAGGTCGCAGAAACGTGTAGGCATATTGTTAAGTCTTGGAGAATGCCGTCCGTCGGCGCCGCGCGGCCGTACATGGTAAAACACGGAGCGAGGTGCGGATCGTTATCACGCTCTGAAACGATGAATCGCTTTGTACAAACAACATGAAGTGAGGTTCGCCGAGACAGCGTAAAGAAACCAAAATACAATTTAGTATCGCCGTCGCTGCGCCAAGAACGCCAAGCAGGCTTTGTTGAAGCATATTGTTTTGCGCGAACTTTATTTTTTTTTTATTTTTTTGCGGCGCCGTCATTAAGCGAACGAAAACTAAAGCACTGGCCTCGGCCATTTTCAGCGTGAAAAAACAAAAAAACATGGCTTACTATATCGTCGCTATCACCGCGTGGTTGTGAATATTGTACTTTTCATTGTTTCATGGCATCGCCTGATGTTTCATCGCCGTACACCATTGTGCCGCCAATTTGCCAGAACCTCGCTCATTAACTGCCGTCAAAAATTGAAATGGCATCAACATCGTACATTGGTGGTTGACACACATTGTCCAGAAGTCGCCAGCTGCGAACACACAACAAATATGGTTGGTTGGTTTAGTTTATGGGGCTTAACATCCCGAAGTGACTCAGATTATGAAACACCGTTGTGGAGAGCTCCCAAAATTTCCACCCCCTGGGTTTCTTTAACGTACCACTATAAATAAATAACTAATAAATTTGTGCATAAAGCTTTATGTACGTTTACATTAACAATAAAAATAAAAAACGAAGAGGTGCGCGCGGTCATCGATCCGCCCACGAACACGCGCCGATACGCTTTCATGCACGAGTAGAGTGTGTGATATCGCACAACTGAATATAGATGTATCTGCTGCCAGCTGGCTAGATATTTACCTTACTGTGAGGGTAGGTTTTGCAAAATTCCTGAAGTAAAATGGATGCTGCATATTCCTGTGCTTGAAGGTAAACACATATACTGCGTTGGAGGTAAACACATGTTACGATCAGGCGCACCATGTCCACGTTGAGTATTTCCTACGCTTCTTTCGCGGCTAAATGAAAATAATTTGAAACCAATGAACCAGCGTATCTAGCACAAGAAGGTGTTCCTTGAGGCACGAATTTTTACCTGTCGGTTCTGTGAAGCCACACTGATCACCAATGCAGATCACTTTTTTCGTTCAGGCACAGAGAACACACCTTTCCTAACGCAGGCCTGGTGCCGCGCCCAAAAGCCCAACATAATTTCTCACGTGTACACTGCGAGAAACAATCGAAAAAAGAGGAACTCCAGCACAAGACACGTATTCCGCGCGCGCTTGGAAGGGATATGGCCATATGGCGACGTGAGGTCACGTGACGCGCATCAGCCAGTAGGCAAGCCGGCGGCGCGCGGAAAACGAATGCGGTACTCGGAAATTTTCCAGTGACTCTATGCGGCACTTTAGCGCCGCACGCACACGGTTTAGTTTTAGCGCAGGTATGATGATTTTCAACGGCTCAACTGATCAGGGTCTTAAAATACAAGGCCATGAAATACCCAGAGTAGCAGAATATAAATATCTGGGGATATGGGTAAACGAAGGATTGGCATACATTGGAAAGCATGAGCAATCACTTAAGGCCAAAGGGCGAAGAAATGCCGGGATAATGAAGCATAGGGCATTGTGGGGATACAACAGGTACGAGGTTTTGAAGGGTGTTTGGAAAGGAATTATGGTGCCCAGACTTACTTTCGGAAATGTGCTTTTGTGCCTAATATCAGAGGTACAGTCGACACTAGAAATAAATCAGAGAGCCGTTGGATGATTAGCGCTAGGTGCCCACGGCAAAACCACAAATGAGGCGGTACAGGAAGATATGGGCCGGGCATCTTTCGAAGTGCGGGAAGCTCAGAGTAAAATATTATATGAGGAACGCCTGAGGAAATTGGATAGTAACAGATGGGCAGCTAAAGTATTTAAATACCTGTACTTAAAAAGCGTTGACTCACAATGGAGGAAAAGAACTAGGAAACTAACTAGTAAGTATGCTAGTAACAAGGACGGAAAAATAAAGAGCATTAAGCAACAGGTGAAAAACACAGAAGGTAAAAATTGGATAAATTCGATGAAAAAAAAAAAAAAACAGAGTGTGGAATTATACCGAAAGTGGAAAATGCAGATCAGGAAGGAAGATTTCTTTGATAACTCAAGAGGCAGTGTCCTACTTTTTGAAGCTAGATCAGGGTGCCTTAGAACACGCAGCTACAAAAAGAAGTTTAACAATGAAGATGACGCATGTGCTATGTAGTAACTCCAGTGAAACAATTGACCATATTATACTCGAATGTAATGGTATCCATCCGTAAGTTGATGCAGGCGCAGTCATTGTTCCTGAAGCTCTGGGGTTTAGAAATACCAGTGGCCGGGTGAATAAACCGGCGGTGGAAACTAGCAAAAAACGACTGGAAGATTGGTGGCTTAAAAGCAGAGAAGTGACATAATGTTAGTAAGGTAGAAACAAAAATTTAATAAATAGAATGATGGTATAGGTAAGAAATCTAAAACAATAATTAAGATATAGGGAGAAAAATGAGCATGAAAGCTACTGCTACCACCCCGTTTCAAAGGCGACGCTCCTTTATTCCATCCATCCACTTATGCGGCACTAGAGCACGGCCGGTCTCGAGGGGGAGCGCGCGCTCTTCCTTATGGCCTTCTCAATCGCCGCGGGAACAATGGGAACGTTTCTCCTTGAGTTACGCTCTCCGCCGCCGCAATGGGCGCAAACTGCTCACTGTTCGCTCCGCGTCTGCTTCAGCGGCGGCGGGTGGCTTTTGCCTGGTTTCGCGCTGTCGCTCGCGGTTTTCGTGGTTAGTGCAGCCCCGAAATGAAAGAACAAAGAAGGTAGATGCTGCAGCGGCATGCCGTCAGCTTACTACACACGTGAACGGAGTCTTTATATATAAAGCACTGTTGCTCAGCAAACGTTCGACAAGCATATGACATACATTGTGGCATGGTAGCTGCTTTTGTCCATTTTAAAACGAATTTTTCCCAAGCCTGTACAAGAATAGGAATAAAAAAAAAATTGAATGAGCAGTGATCACATCGAAGCTTCTTCAAGGCTAACATGACAGCAACTCGTCTGCAACAGCAAAACCGACTTTCAGCGCTAGATGCGAAACCATCGATGTAGCACCGAAGATGCAAATAATTTCATAAAAATGGGATTTAAATTGCAAAATGCCTGCATGATATAAAGTATTAGTATAACAGTCAAAGTAAATGTTGTAGAATTGAGTTTTAAATGTTGTTATAATTCAGATATTAGCGAATGTGTTGTATTATAAACATTACTTTAATTTTGCCAATAAACTTTGCTTTAATGAAATTTTTACATAATATTAAGCTTATTAGGAAAACAATCAAAACTGGTTTAATATTCATGACACTATTTGTGCTCGAAGTGGTAAAAAGATCAGTAGCGTGGTTTTTTGGGCTTGTTGGTACATGATTCCAATACACTTAGCGCAGCAAAAGACGAGGACACAAGAGCGAGAGACGAACACCACGAGCGCTAACTTCCATCGAGCGCCTAATGGAACACGCTCGCAACGTCAGAAACGGCCGGCAAGGCGGATCGCTAGTTGACCACATTCTCGAATGCAACTCAAAAACCTGTAAGCCTTTCTTTGATAAAAGTGTTGTAATAGGAAAAAGCAGAGAAAGAGTAACGCGCGAAATCATTGAAGCCGAAAAGATAAATAGTTCAGGATGCGCGTGTGTAAGCACACCTTCCATTCTCCTCTCAGATAAAGAGCTTGTCTTTCTAAGGAATTGATACTGTTTGCACATGTGATTCATGTTTTTCTGGCGTTTATATATGATGCTTCAGGAGAATAAAGTTTGTTGGAAGTTAGCGCTCGTGGTGTTCGTCTCTCGCTCTTGTGTCCTCGTCTTTTGCTGCGCTATAGTGTATTGGTAAAAAGAAGCCAATAAATGACGCAGGGGATACTCGATGCAGTGGCTTACAAATGAGTTCACCTGCTATATCGAAAGCATGCAAGAAACTTCTAAAGCGTTAAAGAAGGACACTCTCACTAAAGACACATTCAAGCCCTATAGCGATCCCATTGAGGCTCTCTTCGAGAAAGTAAGGCTAATGTGCGGAAGGGAACGACATGCTAAATATGCGTGGGCCGTAACAGCTAGCGGCACTTCACTACATTGTCAAGACGGACGTTTCACCTGAGAGCAAAATCAAGGTACCTTGCGTCGATGCCAAAAAAGAAATAATAATTTCTGCTGTGCCGCAATCAGTAACCGAGGGACTGAAGGAAGTGATGGCATCTCCTGCCATCCCACTACCCAATTTCGCATATTCTGATTTACCCTACGTCTCTGGATATATCGATTAATCAACTTCGGGTGTGACGCTTGCGCCATTCTTCTTGAAACTAGCGAAAGAAGCAGCCTCATGTACACCCTTCTACGAGATCAGTATTCTAGTGGACTGTATTATCCGAAACCAGAGCTTGTTGCCCTATTAGACAAGTAGTTTTTGTTGTTGTTTTTTTTTAAAACGCAACCGTGCACCTACAACATAAAAATGTTCTCGAAGTACTTAAGATCCTAATTCAATCAGCACTTGAGAATTTACCACTGAGTTGCCCTTAAGGAATAGACAATAGCCATGTTATAAGGTCCGCTTTTTTGATATTTAAAAAAATTTCTCAATCTTTTTTTTTGTTTCAAAAAAAAAAAAAACCTCCCCGCCTTTCCTCCTCGTCTTCTTCCTCCTCTCAGAATCCTTCTTGTCAATTAATTATGCTAAGAAAGTGACAGACAGGAACGAGAGGCCAACTCCTTATGAACACAAGCCGTGCAGGAAGATTTTGAGACTGATTTTTCAGCCGCAGGTCGAATTTTGATGAATTGATGAATATGCAGTACAATGTGTAACTTTGAAGGACCATTTTTTTATGTGTGTATGTTTGCCGCTCTTTTCAATTATGCATAACTGTTTACACCCATTTGCTTGATTAAAGGTTGCTGTTCATCTATAATTAAACAGACTACGTCTGTCATACATGTGCAAGCCCGTTATACCTAGTGGCACGGGCAGAGGCATATTATTTTCCATTACTTTTGGGTAGCCTCACCATAATATATCTCATAAATGTGCGTCAGGCGCAAGACTACATATACATCTTCGGTCTTTCAACCGACTGATATGTTTTGAACGAAGCTAGAACAGCCGACTACACTAGACAACTGAAATTTTAACTGTATGCGCAAATTTTTTTCCTTACTCTGAATCTCAGACGCGCCATGAATTTTCGCCGGTCCTCTTTTGCTCTGAACGAAAACGGCATCGGTTGACAAAATCTCCACCCATCAGTTTGCCATGCACTCGCGTCAGGTCTCCCTACACCTACTTACAGCTTTCAAAGGCACGCTGCATAGCCTGGCACATTTATTTTAGTACAAAATTTAGGAGCCATGAGTGTTGAAGTAAGTGTACCCGACGCTTCATTCGATCGTGAGCGGCCTCCTTGACGAAGGCGCGCGCGCGTGGGTTATTGACTGTATTTTATTCCTCATACATGATAAATATTAGACGCTGAATGCGGCGTCTTTGTATGAACCATAAGGGGTGAAATGTCAGGGCCTGCGGGTTGCAATTGATGCGGGCGGAGCGAAGAGCGAGCGCACGTTTCCCTTGCGCGTGAACGACGGTAGCAGAGGCGCAGCAGTGAGGCGGTGGCGACCCCACCGAGGCGCGGCGGGAGGAGGAAACAAACCCATTGGAGAAGCCCCTCGAGACCGGCCGTGACTATTATAGGGTTGACTCTGCGGCGGATAACCAGGCGAAAAGGGGGAAGGCAGGAGAGAAAACCTGGGCCAGGGGGCGCTGCGCCGCTCTGTGCGTCAGCGCCCTCCATGGAGACCCCATCAAAACCTCCGCGCAACGTGGCCGCGTCGTCTGCTCCCCGCCGCATCGAAAAGCATGCTGTCGTCTGCTCCGCGCTGCTTTCCAGCACCACAGCCGCTCGATGGAAGCGCACTGGGTCACGGCCGGTCTCGAGGGAGAGAGCGCGCGCTCTTTCTTACGGCCTTCTCAATCGCCGCGTGAACAATGGGAACTTTTCTCCTTGAGTCACGCTCTCCGCTGCCGCAAGGGGCGCGACCTGCTCACTGTTCGCTCCGCATCTGCTTCAGTGGCGGCGGGAGGCTTTTGCCTGGTTTCGCGCTGTCGCCCGCGGGTTTGGTGGTGAGTGCAGCCCCTAAATGAACGATTACAGAAGGCAGATGCTGCAGCGGCATCCTGTCAGTGTGCTACACACGTGAATGGAGTCTTTATATTAAAAAACACTGTCGCTCAGCAAACGCTCGACAAGCATATGACATGTATTGCGGCATGGTATCTACTTTTGTTCATTTTAATCTGAAATTTTCCCCAAGCCTGTACAAGAAGAAGAATAAAAAAAGTGAATGAGCAGTGATCACATCGAAGCTTCTTAATTCAAGGCAAGCATAACAGCAACAATGGAAATACCGTCTTTCAGCGCTAGATGAGAAACCATAGAGGTAACACCGAAGATGAAAATAATTTTATAAAATGTAATGTAAGTTGCACAATGCTTACATGACATAAAGTATTAGTATAACGTCAGAGTAAACACTTTTATGTTTTGTTTTCAATTTTGCTATAATTTATAGACCGGCAAATGTTTTATTTTGTATTATAAACATTATTTTAAATTTGCAAATAAACGTTGGTTTAATGAAATGTTTACATGATATCATGATTATTTCATGAAAAAAACAGGAAATCTATTTCGAGCACTAATTCCTAGCAATATTTTCTTTCTTTTTCTAGTATGTTTTGGAACTAATAGTTCCTTGTAACTATCTGTGCAGTAATGCCTGCCTTAGAGAGCAATCGCTGCCCCATTATTTTGGTAGAATGCTTTGCTTATTACACATTCGCCACTGTTACTCAAGGGACACTCCTCAATAATGGATATAAAAGCTTTTCTCTGTGCGATTTATTCAGAGGTGATTATAGGAGTTGTATATGTCGCGCTGTATTGCGCGCCTAGGCACCTAGTGTCGACACCGACGAAATCATTTCAGCTCTGCCAAAATCAGTAACCGAGGAACTGAAAAAAGTGATGGTATCTGCTGTCATCCCATTACCCACTGTCACGTATTCTGGTTTAGCTGACGTCGCTGGATACATTAATTGAGAAGTTAATCAGTGACTTCGGGTGTGACGCTTGTGCTATCCTTCTTGAAACCAGCGAAAGAAGCAGCCCATGTACACTATATATATATTCTGCGAGGACAAGATTCTAGCGGACTGCATTATCCAAAACCAGAGTTTGTAGCGATCTTGAACAAGGTTGTGTTTTCTTTTTGAAAAAGCTGTCGTGCACCTTCCACACACAAATGTCCTTGAAGTCCTTCAAATCTTAATCCAGCCAGCACTTAAGAACTCACCTTTGCTGAGTTGCCTGGAAGGCATTGACAATAGCCATGTTATAAGGTCCGCTTTTTTAATATGTGAGAAATTTCTCAGAATCCTTCTTGTCAATTAATTATGCTAAGAATGTGACAGACAGGAACGAAAGGCCAGCTCCTTATGTGCACAAACCGTCCAGAAAGATTTTGACTAATTTTCTAGCCGCATGTACCGTTTTGATGAATGTGTGCAATGTGTTAACTTTGAAGGACATTTTTTTTTGCTTGCTGCTCTTTTCAGTTATGCATATCTGTTTTTATGCCCATTTCCTTGAATAAATGTTTTTATTTTTTATCACTGTATTAATCTGACTACGGCTGTCTACGTGTGCGTCAGTCGCGAGACTACGTATACATCTGCTGTCTTTCAACCTACTGATTTGTTTTAAACGAAGCTAGAACAGCCCACTTCACTAGACAACTGAAATTTTAACTGTATGCGTAAATTTTTGTTCCTTACTCTGAATCTGAGACGTGCTATGAATTTTCGTCAGTGCCTCTTTTGTTCTAAACGAAAACGGCAGCGGTTGACAGAATATCCACTGAACAGTTTGCCATGCACTAGCGTCAGGTCGCGCTATACCTGCTTATAGCTTTCAAAGGCACACTGCATAAAATGGTACATATAGTTCTGTGAAAAATTTAGGGGCAAAAAGTGTTGATGTAAGTGCACCCGAAACTTCATTCGACAGTGCGCGACAGTACTGACGAAGGCGCGCGCGCTCTCGCGCGCACGCGCATTATTGACTATTTTATTGCTCATACAAGATAAATCAGACGCTGATTACGGCTTCTTCCTATAAGCCATAAGGGGTGAAATATCAGGACCTGCCGGTTGCAACCGATGCGAGCGGAGCGAAGAGCGAGCGCGCGTTTCCCTTGCGCGTGAACGGCTGTAGCGGAGGAGCAGCAGTGGGGCGGTGGCGACCCCACCGAGGCGCGGCGGGCGGTGGAAACAGGCCCCATTGGAGAGGCCGTAAGAGAAGAGAGAAACGCGCTCTCCCTCGAGACCGGCCGTGACTGGGTGCGGCCTGCTGCGTCACGCCGCCGTCAATGGGCAAGCGCGTCCTTGGGGAGTTTGCAGTTGCGCCCGCTATTTCTGCTGAGGGCGCCACTGTTCAGGGACACGTCGCCGCCGGGATCGCCGGCTCTGAGCGCGCGGTTTGCTTCCTTTCTGGACGCGTTCGCCTCGTGTCTGCGTGGTAAACGCAAAATTTTGTGTGCGCGTGTGCAAGCACGTTAACGTTGAGACGGGATGCGTTTGTCTTTTTTAAGGCGAAAGCCGTTCTAGGCTCATGGAGCGAAAATCTGTGCGCAGAAGCTGTGGCGGTAATCTGTGCGTCGCATCTGTGCACTGGTGTGTCTGTCGCAAAAGCGGACGTCCAAAGAGTGAGATTAAAAATGAAAATAATTGATGGTGATAGATAATCAATAAAAGTTATAAATAGACATTGATAGAGGTAATGACTAATAATGGGTAATAATGACTAAAATGATTTGTAATGACCAGTATATCAAACTATGTCATGTAATGACCGCAATTGATTAGAAATGAGTACAAGTGCCTAGCGATGTGTGGTAAGGAATACAATAGCTAGGCATGACTCATCATTACTGCTAATTACTACGAAATAACCAATATGTGAAAGGATGACATGTAATGACCACTGCTGATTCTAAATGAGTACCCTGGTTAGTTATGAGTGGTAAGGGCTACAATGACTACGCAGGCAGACTCATCATGACTGGGAAACGACCAATATATTAAACGACGACTTGAAATGACGAACTGTGGCAAACGATGAGAGGCAAATGATAGGACAAGGGTAGGCTTTCGCCGTCCTCCGCTTAAGAGACATCTAAGAGACCCTCAAATTTTATCTGCTGAGCTCGCTTCAGACAAAGGCAGTAGCGAGGAGTGGAAATGCACTCGCTTCCTCTGAAATGAAAGCGACGCTGAGCTTAAAAGTCCAGATGCAGAAGCATAATGCCCTATCAGCTGCCATTGAATTTGCTACAAGGGACAGCAGATTGAACTTGTTGGTGATCAATTATAGGTTAACAGTACAAACAACGTGACGGGAACACAGGAGAAGAGGACGGCACAACCGCGCTAGTTGTGTCGTCCTCTTTTCCTTTGTTTCCGTCACGTTGTTTAACCTATTTAGTTACCAGGAAGCTGGCCAGTGAACTAAGATTTTTAACGATGTGTTGTGAAGCAGATGAACACGATGAGGTAGCACCAGAAGCTTTTCTCGCAGGTTATGTTGCGAGGACATATCAGAAAACGGTACGAAGCGTTTTTTTTTTTTATATATAACCCACTGATAGCGAGCTGGGCTGGAAATGTCAACTCAACAGTGGAGCGACATTTATGGCTATGGCATAAACCTCTCTCATGAAAGGTTTTCCATCTGCGATTGGTAATTTTCTTCCTTTTTTGTGTGGCCATTTAATAAGCGTACTCGGCTGCTCGCTGAATCTCGGCTGCAGTTGCGCTCTGAAGCGTGAACATTCTTGTGATCGCAGATAAGGGTTTCACAACAGGAACACTCGATGCGCGTTCTTCCATTGAAAATTACAAACCAGAAAAAATTGTACGGGTTTGCGAGCAGCCAATAAAAACGGTAATAAAAACTTTCGGCGCATATACGTAGCACCTTGAGGCAGCCCGGCTCTATGAAGCGCGCTTAGTTCGGTCATGCAAAATGCAAGAAGCCATGACGGGATAGCCTTCTGGCGTAAAAAGTTTAAGGTCTCCAACTGAGTCGGAGATCCCAGGTTATCATGTAGATTTGACCTAACAAACATCTTCATATTTCCAACAAAACATTTGTCAGAATGAGATAGAAAGGGTGGTTACATGTCGCATTTTCACAGAGGTTGCTCACAGTAGGACAATATATTTTTATTGGATAGCGCTGTCAGCTTAGAACAGGTTTACATAAATTTGTGTATAAAAGCTGTATGCAGGAATGAGTAAATGGTATGAAAATGACCCACGGAATTCGCGACATAGTTAAGTGGTTATGCATTAGGCTACCATGGCAGCTGAACAGCTTCGAATTGTTCACAGCCGGGTGACATTCTCGTGTGACAAACAACTTGATCTGAATGCAACATCACGGCAATGCGAGCTCTCCAATCGAGTGGCCTTGATCTACCGTCACATTAAGTTTTTCGGGGTACACTCCAGTATGCATCGTTGCCGAGCAAGCGCTAGGTGCTGACATGGTCACACTAGACATGACAGTATATACTAATTCGTGTTGCCTAATTGTGTGAAGCGGAGCTCTTATATCCTTAAAATAAAAGGCTTCTAACACGCCGACGCCTCCCTGAAAGCGCAGCCAGGCGCAGCTCTCCGCGCGCGGCTGTCCCCGAACGGTGGCGCCGTGGCGGTGGCGACGGGAAGTAGGCGCCTCCCGCCGGTTTCGGGCGACGTAGCAGGCCGCACCTAGTGCGCTTCCATCGAGCGGCCGTGCCAGCACGTGTTTGCGCGCGCGCGCTCGGTTGTTTCTCTCCTCCTCCGGCCGCGTTCTGGCCGCCATCGCGCTCCAACAAAGAGGGGAAAAATAATAATAAAAACTGGAATGAAAAAGTGATGGCGCGCTTTTTCGCAAAACTTGTGTGGAAACGGTAACGGGATGGTTGTCGTTTTTTTTTTTTAGATATCTCGTACCGCTCGTATCTCGCTCCTCTGTTTGTAACTGGCGGTGCCGCTGCAGCCATCGCGCAACCAAGTCGGCCTTAAGAAACAGATATACGCCATTAATGCCATCACTTGGCGCTTATAAAGGAAAAACACATACGTCAATCGTTTTATCCTCATACGCGGTCCTGCTTCGGGAGCTCAAAACTGCGCATTCGCTAGAGGAGATAACTGAACCAGGGATTGCACAGCGTAGCTGTGGAATTAAGAAGACAAAGGTTTATACTTGGCAAGATGTCCCCGCCTGCACGGAAAGTCGTCATGCATTTCCTGGCTCTTCGTCTCGTGGAGAGGAAACTGCCGCAAAAATGGCATGCCTCGGCTTCTCGTCAGTGACCTAGATCGTTAAGAAACCCCTCATCGTTAAAGGTCACTCGTTTAAAGGACCCACGTTAAAGGTGGGTCACTGATTTCGGATGTCAGCGCCGCAGCAGCCCCCTGACCGCTGTCAGCAGGAACCAAAGGGTAAGGCGGCATGCTTTGTGCCTTTGTAGAAAACGCGGCTGAAAGCAGGCACCACGGCGCCGGCAGCATCGCCTAAAACGTCTGTCCCCAAAGAGTTGAATAGGCCCCTTTCAAGCGAGCAGTCCCAAATGGAAAGGAAGCTCCCCAACCAGCGCCCGGAGCACCCAATGAGAAGGCTGGACCCTTCAATCTCTGAACATGGACAGAGACATCAAGAGGTGCCGCCTCAAGTCCTTCAAAAAACCTGTCGCTTGCCTCTGCCTTCGAGTAGCGAATTCGCGTTCGTTTTTCTTTTATTTTTTTTTTTTAATGTCTGATCCTGCCAACAAGCGCTCTATGAAAACAATGTCCGCGACGATCAAATAATCATAATTTCTCGCTTTCGAAAGCACCGATAAAAAACATGCTTCCAGCCAGCCTCTATGTCAGCCGGGACACAGAAAAAAGCAAAGATAAGAAACCCCACTGGCAAAGAGCGCCGGCTTTGCGCGCGCAGACGCGCGTTTATCCCCCCTCGTCCTCACTCTCCTTCTCCTGCTCAGCGTGCACATGCGGCTGCCTGTTGCACGCGCTTCCGAGCGAGCGGGCTGCGCACGCGCTCTCCCTAAAGTCCCTTGCTTTACTCCCTCAAGACCGGCCGTGCCCTGGCGTAGGCACGGCCGGTCTCGAGGGAGAGGGCGCGCGCTCTTTCTTACGGCCTTCTCAATCGCTTCGGGAACAATGGGAACTTTTCTCCTTGAGCTACGCTCTCCGCCACCGCAAGGGGCGCGACCTGCTCACTGTTCGCTCCGCGTCTGCTTCAGCGGCGGCGGGTGGTTTTTGCCTGGTTTCGCGCTGTCGCTCGCCAGTTTCGTGGTGAGTGCAGCCCCGAAATTAAAGAGCACAGAAGGTAGATGCTGCAGCGGCATGTCGTCAACGTACCACACGTGAACGGATATAAAAAACACTGTCGTTCAGCAAACGTTCGACAAGCATGGCATACATTGCGGCACGATAGCTACTTTTGTTCATTTTAATCCGAATTTTTCCCAAGCCTGTACACGAATGGGAACAAAAAGAAAACTGAATGAGCAGTGATCACATCGAAGCTTCTTCAAGGCTAACATGACAGCAACTTCTCTGCAACAGCAAAACCGTCTTTCAGCGCTAGATGCGAAACCATTCATGTAGCACCGAAGATGAAAATAATTTCATAAAAATGTAATGTAAATTGCAAAATGCTTGCATGATATAAAGTATTAGTATAACAGTCAAAGTAAACGTTGTAGGGTTGAGTTTTAAGTGTTATTACAATTCATATACTTGGCATGTGTGGCATTATAAACATTATTTTAATTTTGCAAATTTTAATGAACTTTTTACATGATATTATGCTTAATATGAAAACAAAAAAAATGGTTGATATTCATGACACCAATTATGCTCGAAGTGGTAAAAAAAGGCCAATAAATGATGAAGGTGATACTCGATGCAGTGACTTACAAATGAGTTCACCTGCTATATCGAAAGTATGCAAGAAACTTCTAAAGCGTTAAAGAAGGACACTCTCACTGAAGACTCATTTCAAGCCTTATAGCGACCCATTGAGGCTCTCTTCGGGAAAGTAAGGTTAATGTGCAGAAGGGAATGACATATGCCAGATGCGAGGGACGTAACAGCTAGCGGCACATGACTCTACATTGTCAAGACGGACGTTTCATCTGAGAGCAAAATCAAGGCACGGAAGGAAGTGATGGCATCTCCTACCATCCCATTTTCCACTGTCACATATTCCGGTTCACCTTACGTCGCTGGATATATCGTTTAGTTAATCAACTTCGGGTCTTACGCTTGCGCTATTCTTCTTGAAACTAGCGAAAGAAGCAGCCTCATGTAGTAAGCTCTTCTACGAGAACAATGTTCTAGGGGACTGCATCATCCGAAACCAGAGCTTGTTGCCCTATTGGACAAACCTTTTCTTTTTCGAAAAAGCTGCCCACAACACACAAATGTTCTCGAAGTACTTAAGATCCTGATTCAGTCAGCATTTCAGAACTCAACACTGAGTTGCCAGAAAGGAATTGACAACAGCTACGTTATTAGGTCCGTTTCTTTGATACTTGAAAAATTTCTCAGAATTCTTCTTCTCAATTAATTATACCAGGAAAGTGACAGAGAAGACCGAAAGGCCAACTCCTTATGTGCACAAGCCATGCAGGAAGATTTTGAGTCTGAATTTTCTAGACGCAGGTCGCATTTTGATGAATTGATGAATATATAGTGCAATGTGCAACTTTGAAGGAATTTTTTTTTATTGTTTGCTGCTCTTTTCGATTCTGCTTAACTGTTTATGCCCATTTCATTGATTAAAAGTAGTCGCGAGACTACATATACATCTTCGGTCTTTCAACCGACTGATACGTTTTGAACGAAGCTAAAACAGCCCAGTCCACTAGACAAGTGAAATATTTACTATATGAGTAAATTTTTGTTATTTACTCTGAATCTGAGACGCGCCATGAATTTTTGCCGGTGCCTCTTCTGATCTAAACGAAAACGGTAGAGATTGACAGAATCTCCACCCAACAGCTTCGCCATGCACTCACGTGAGGTTGCGCTACACCTGCTTAAAACATTCAAAGACAGATTTCATAGCCTGGTAAATTAATTTTGTACAAAACTTAGAGGTAAAAAATGTTGAAGTGTACCCGAAGCTTCATTCGACCGTGCACGGCCGCACTGACGAAGGAGCGCGCGCGTGACGGATTGTTGACTGTATTTTATTCCTCGTACACGATAAATGTTCGATGTTGATGACGGACTTTGTATAAACCAAAAGGGGCGAAATGTCAGTACCTGCCAGTTGCAACTGACGCGGGCGAAGCTAAAAGCGAGCGCGCGTTTCCCTTGCGCGTGAACGGCTGTAGCGGAGGAGCAGCAGCGGGGCGGTGGCGACCCCACCGAGGCGCGGCGGGAATTTGAAACAGACACATTGTTACGCTGAAGCCAGTTCCCCAGGCATGCAACGTTATGTCGAATTCGTAGTCTCCCTAACGAAACCAAACATGAAAAGGCCACCTGCAGTTCTCACTAATGTGTCTATAAACACGGAGTACAATGCAACAATTGTAAACAAAGTAACTTATGTGTTACGACGCGACGCGCAACTTTCGGCAGACCACTCCGGTAGGCTTTCCGCGGGGACATCCAAAGTCACTAGAAAATACCATGTACCCTGCTGCTTCTGAGTCTGGCAACTATGTTGGCTAAATTCCCAAGAATCATTGCGCGCAAGAGAGAGAAGGGAGCGGCGTCAGAGGAGGTTGGCTTGCGGAGGCTGCGTGTGCTCCCTCCTAGTTTTTTTCTTCCTCCATGTTCGTGTGTGTCCCCGCAAAGTATGAGTCTTCGTGCTTCACTATACGTACATTTAATTGTAGAACGCGTTGTCAGGCATATCTTTGGCCGGTTTGGACCAATATACATGCAAGTATGTAATATAGCACGCAGCATACACAGCAATATTACTTTTGAAAAAGGATTAAATCACAATAATAATTACTGCACCCAAAAGTAATGGCATATTGCATTACAATTACTACTTCTGCAGATTAATGCAATTACATTAAACTTACTTTCTAGTTTCCAAAACAAAAACTTAGCAAACATAGTTAAAGAAACAAGCTCTCCACAGACGCGACTCATACATCCTTTCGTCTTCCCGCCAAATTCTGTTCCTGAAAACTATAATTCGTTCCCTCTTTCTTATCAAGCACCATTACAAAAATAAGACAACAGAAAAAAAGGACGAAAAAAGAAGCACGATCGAACCTTGTAAACGCTAGTTCTTTCAGGTGATATTAGCTCAATAGCGTTAGTATTGCTGTTCTCACGATTTGCAATAAATGCGGATTGGCAGAAAACCACTCACAGCGAATATCAGATTTCACCTTGGCATCACAAGTGTGGGGGTTTTTAGGGTCTGGCGTCATAACAAACGTTCAATAGGAGTGTGAGGAATCAAAATAATTTCGTGATAAAGAGAAATGCTTAATTAGAAGTAGAAAGCGGGTATCGGATTTGGATCCCCTGTGTCAAAAGCAAGTGCGCTAATCTTCAACACGGAGACTCATGCCATGGATAAAGGGAGATAATAGGGTGGGCAAAGCACCATATGTCATGAAAATAACGGGTGTGTAAAGGTTTCTTCGCGTTGGCACTGCGCCAGTTGCACGACTGTGAATGGAGATTACGTGTGACGTGGAAAGTTCAGCTCGCATGAGATGAGCCCTTTCCATCACGTGATACTGCGGGACTTGAGGGTAAAACGAGCGGCAGTGAAAGGACTCACAGTTGCGAGGGTCGCCATCCTGCCACCGAGCAGTGCGGACGTGTTTCGCATGGGCTCCGGAGATTTGCGCATCATTGGGCGAAAATACGGACCTAAAGGACCCGGAAACATCTTACCGAGGTCAGTAAGGGTGCCTAGTACCCTTCCGTCACCTTTCCTGGGAGGAACCACCAAGTTTAGCCCGTTTTCGGGTACTTTTGCACTCGACCCGCATATGGCCGAGCCATGCCTATTTTAGGCCTAGAACGACTAGGGAACCCACCGCCGGTATACGTCTAGCCGAGCGAGATGCAGTACACCGTGCAAGGAGAGGAGTTTCCTCCGGAAGAATATATCAACCCCGATTTATGGACCCACGCCTTCAAGGCTCACGACCGGGTGCACCCGAAGAAAACAAACGCTACGTCAGCGTCTGATATAACACCCAAGGACGGCCCCGGCAAGACCGTCAAGCTGGAGACTTCCTCCCGAAGCGTCGACCAATATGAAAGAGGAAACCGCTTCCACGCCTCCCGGCAGAGGACTATAAAGTGGTTTTCAGACCCAAAGGAGGACTTGACCTCCGCTCCCAAACCGCCAACAACCTTCTGCAGAAGGTCTGCCTGGGCTCCGAAGTCGACTTCGCCGCTGCCAGAAAGCAAGACCAAGTAGGCATAAATCCAACTAATAATTCATTCACCGTGAGCTCCCCGTTGCGAGAGAGAGCCAGCAAGTATGTGAACCTTCAGAACTTGGAAATACAAGACCAAATGTACCAAGTCAGCGCTTACGCGGCGGCCCCGGACGAAGCCGTCAAAGGAATCGTCTACAACGCATTGGACGACCAAACCCACGAGGAAATCCTCAAGGACATCACAGACCTGAACAGGGACTGCCAGATTGCCGACGCCAGGCGGCAGGGCAAGATATCGGCTCTGTTTATTACCTTCACAGGGACCAAAAGAGCGCCCAGGCAAATCCGATTCTACGGAGGGATCTACCCGTGCTACCCTTTCAGAGCCAAAGTGGAAGCCTGTTTTAATTGCCGACGAGCTGGCCACAGGGCTGACGTTTGCCCGAGAGAAAGGATGAACTTATGCAACCGCTGCGGTAAGGAGCACCCGGCAAAAAAAGGAACCAGATTGCACACCGATATGCATCCTATGCAGCGGAGATCACTTCACTGGAACGAAGAAATGCAAGGTGCGTTTTGAGAGACCCGGGAATTAACCCTCCGCGAGGAAAAAAAACAGCCACCGATTTCAACGACGCGCGGCTGCACGAACAACCACTGCAACACAGCCAGGGACAACGCGAGCCCCGGAGCAGATCAAAGTCCAACAACGAGAGAAACCGGAGAAGCCGAGGCCAATCCGACTCATTCCCGCCCCTACCGAGAGCCGAGAGCAAAGAGCGCCCTCCTAAACAGCTGAGCCGGAAACCACAGCACAACTCCCAAGATAGAGGGGGAATGGCGGAGCTCAGGGCAATAATTCACCGGCAAAACGAGGCGATCGGTGAACTTAGGACGATGATTTCAAACGAGAAAGAAAAGAAATCTCCACCCCTCTCCCCACAAAAGGAGACTCCGAGCCCTCCGATAGAATATGCCCCACGGGCTAACCTAAGCAATTCGGTACCCGCATCCGCGAGGTCTTCGCGAGCCACTTCGCCACAGCGTAACAGCCCCCCGGCTAAAAAGCGAACCATGGAAACGACAACTGAGTCGGAGAACCCCACCCTCAAAGACATAATTCAACTCATACAAAGCTCTAACGCTAGCTTGGAAGAGAAGATTACGAAAACCGCTGAGAATAACAGAGCCGATATAAAAGGCCAGATAGGCGGACTTTCCACCCAGCTAAACAACCGCATGGACTCCCTTGAAGCACGACTCAGCCAAACGGAGGCTACAGTGGCTGCTATGCAAACCCAACTCAAGAACCATGCGGAAATTCTTGCAACCTCAACAACTTCAGAACCCAACCCCTTTAACGCTCAGGCACAGCTCCAATATGGCGGGAAACCTTAAGGAAATCAGAGTATGGCAGTGGAACTACAATGGTTTCCGCCAAAAGCGGGAGAACCTGCAGCTCCACATCCAGAATATGAGCGTCTCGGAAATCCCGCACGTCATCGCACTTCAGGAAACCAACACCAAAGTGAAGCTCAGAAATTATAAAACCTATGAAAACTCGCGCGTAGCCGTTTTGGTCCATTGAAACGTAACGGCCGTTGAGCACGAAACTAATGCGACGGACGCAGACTGCCTCCTCGTGGAACTCATACCGACGAAAAGAGGAAACGCGAGCCTCTTTATTCTAAACGTATATAGTGCACCGAAATCGCAACACCCCCCGGTAACGGAAGCCATAGGCAAAGCTCTTAAAATTAGTAAACGCAGACCACTGATTACTGTGGGTGACTTCAACGCCAGACACATGGCCTGGGGGTACAAAATTAACAACAAGAAAGGCACAGCAATCTGGAACCACATTCAAGACGAAGGTCTAACACTGCTAAACGACACGCTACAACCTACACGAATAGGCGACAGCGTGCAAGCGGACACTAGCCCGGATCTTACGCTCTGTAAGAACGTGGGAAACGGGCAGTGGAAAAACACCGCGTGTAGCCTAGGCAGCGACCATTACATTATCGAAACTACAATCCCGGCAACGTCGCTCAAGAAAAAGGGAAGGAAAGAAATCAAAATCACAGACTGGGATAAATTCCGACTCGTTCGGACGCAAAACGAAGCGGGTAAAATAGAGAACCTCGAAGATTGGTTAAAACACCTAGAAAAAGACGTCGAAACTGCGATCGAGGCAGTACCGGTCACGGCGGAAACGCAGTCTGTGGACAGCAGACTACTACACATGTGGCAGGCGCACGAAAGCCTTCAGAAGAAGTGGATGAAACAAAAGAATAATGGGCATTTAAAACTTAAAATTGCGCACCTCGTCAAAGACATGGAATCCCATGCGCAAGAATTGCTTAAACAACAATGGGGCCAAACGTGCGACCAAATAAGCAGCAAGCTCGGACTCAAAGACACGTGGCACCTTCTTAGACACCTCCTAGACCCAGAGAACTGCAAATCGACGCACAACAAAAACATTAGCCGAATCATACACGCACACCCTCTCGAGGACGACAAACTACTCGAATCGCTCAGAGACAAGTACCTAGTCACGTCCGTGCCAAAAAAACTCCCGAAATACGACGGGTTGCCAAATCCAGAAATGGACGAGGAGATCACCGTAGCGGAGGTAAGGGCGGCGCTGCTCCAGCTGCGCACTTCCTCAACACCGGGAGCTGACGGGGTAACCAATAAGCTAATTAAAAATCTCGACAACACCTCGATCGAAGAAATCACCAAACTTTTCAACAACTGCTGGGAAAAAGGGGAACTGCCGGCCTCCTGGAGGCACGCGAAAGTTACCTTCATCCCAAAGCCGGGCAAGAGCCCGGAAATTCAAAACCTGAGGTCCATATCCCTCACATCGTGCCTAGGCAAACTCCTAGAACACGTCATCCTAAACCGCATACAAACACCATATGGACAAACACGAACTCTTCCCCAACACCACGGTAGGCTTCAGACCACATCTCTCCACGCAGGACATTATGCTCCGGCGAGTCAGAGGACGTGGTAAGCCAAGGGTATAACAAAGGGACGAGAGCAATCTTAGCCCTCGACTTAACTAAGGCTTTCGACAATATCGAACACGAGGCCATAACGGCAGCACTTTCAGACTTGGACGTAATCGAGCGTACCCACAACTATATCAAAGCCTTGCTATCCAATAGGACGGCGGATATACGCTTCGGGCCGCTCAAATCGGACACCTTCAAACTGGGCAGCAAAGGCACCCCGCAAGGATCGGTGCTCTCCCCCCTGCTCTTTAATATCACGCTCATACCAATGACTCGATTCCTAGAGCGAGTTCCGAACCTGTCGCACTCCCTCTACGATGACGACATCACGGTATGGACGACTAGAGGGAGTGACGGCGACATAGAGCAGACGCTGCAAGCGGGAGCTGACATTGTCTCGGAGCGGGCGGCGGCGATAGGCCTGTCCTGCTCTCCGAGAAAGTCGGAGCTCTTGGTCATGCGTTACGAACCGAGAGGATCGGCCAGAACAACTCCTATCCCCATAGAGATCTACGTAAACAACACCTTAGTCCCCGAAGTCCAAACGATTCGATTATTAGGCATGCACTTTCAAAGCAATGACAAAAACACAGCGACAATCAACAAACTCACGGCATGCGTAGACCAGACGAACGGTCTTGTTCGACGCATCGCCAACAAGCATGCGGGAATGAAGGAGGCGGACCTCAGACGACTGGTTCAGGCCTTCATGCTAAGCCGCTTCATCTACTCCCTTCCGTACCTAAACATTTCTAAAGCAGAAAAGGAAAAGATCAACTGCTTAAGAAGACAAACGTACAAGGCAGCCCTGCATCTGCCGAGATTCAAACCAACCACGAAACTCTTGAAAATGGGCATCCTTAACACGCTCGAAGAGCTAATCGAAGCGCACAGGATCGGGCAATACGAAAGGTTGTCCAACACACCTACAGGGAGACACATTCTCCGGGAACTGAAAATAAGTTTCGAAACAACTAAAACGAACGAAAGATCCGTACCCCGAGATATATTCAAGCACCTCGTAACGCACGCGATCCCAAAAAATATGCACCCGGAGTACCACAAGGAGAGAAGACAGGCCAGCCAAATCTCTTCACAAGCATTATGGGAACCGCGAGGAAGCAGTCTACGTAGATGCGGCCGAACACGAATAGCGGGACGCCTTCACGGTCGCCATCGTAGACCAAAAATTTAAACACCTCTCCGCCGCTACCGTCCTCGGCAGAAGCGCGGAAGAAGCGGAGAAATCCGCGATAGCAATTGCAATCGCCAATACTGCCTGTGGAATTATTTTCAGCGACTCAAAAACGGCCGTGTATAACTTTGGAAAAGGCAAAATTCACGAAACGGCATATGAAATCCTAAAAAAAAAAAATCACATTTCTCTCCCCGCCAGATTAAAATTATCTGGGTCCCTGCGCACTCGTCCCACCAGGGGAACGAAGCGGCCCACAATATAGCCCGAGGATTCGTCAACCGGGCAGTGGACCAATCGTGCCTGCGAGGGATGAAGGAACGCATGATAACATACCAAGAAATCACCATGCATTACAGGAATAGCAGACTAGAATACCCAGCCCCGGATAAATCCCTCAATAAAATCCAGCAAATGACGTGGAGGCAGCTCCAATCGGATACCTTCCATAACCCTTTTAAACTATCACTGATCAACCCAGGGCTGTACACCCCCGAATGCACGCTTTGCGATGCCAAAAAGGCCGACCTAGCTAATATCTTACACATGTGCCCTGAGCTCCAACCCCAAAGCCGAATGACTATTATCTAACCCACTACAATGGGAGGCTGCGGTGACCAGCTCCGAACCTGTGGTACAACTGCGCGCGGTGAGCGGGGCTTTGGAAGTCGCCGAAAGACACGGTCTGACGGCCACATCACGGAGCCAACGAAAAGAATCCCATTGATCGTCTGACAAATGTCTTTCTTTTTTTTCTCTCTCTCTTTACGGAAATAAAGTTTTCACCACCACCACCACCACAGTTGCGACCGGGGTTTGCAAAGGGCTTCACGCAGGGTTTCAGATCCCCGCACGCTGCCGCGCTCACATATCGTTGGGGTTAACCACTGTGTTCTCAAAAGTTTTCTTCTTGTACTAGCTAAATTACTAAATTAGTTGACGGTATATTTTTTTCGGGGAACATCAATATAAAAACAATGGTGGGGTTTATGAATGGCTTGGACCATTATACGAGCGAAAACTCTGTAAACCATGGATTTAAATGGTTCAGCAAGGTTGTACAAACTTTGACGGTTTGAACTAGGGCGACGCTCAAACGACGCGATAGAGCATTTATGTTCTGCCTCCATCGAAACTAGGGTGCCTCGATATCAGGCACCCTAATCGAAACGCGATCGTCGCAGTCCCCGGTGGAAGCGTTTCGACTGAGACGAAGCGCTGAGGTGTCCGTGTACGCGTTGTGCGATCTCAGTGCACGTCAAAGATCCCCAGATGATCGAAATTATTCCGCAGCTTTCCACTACGGCATCTTTTTCCTCTTTCATTCCCACCTTTCTCACTGCCCTTACGGCGTAGTTCAAGTGTTCGTCGAAAAGTGTGAAAGATACTGTGTGTTGCCTGCTTATAAGCCAATTTGCAATATTTACACCCGAGTACTACATCTTACACTGTAATTTTTTTCTGTTAACAGCTGAGCGGCTGTCACAACAGTCCCATAAGTAAGCGAAGCACCACATGCTATATTATTAAGATAGTAGTACGTTCTCGGGCCATAAAAGTTTATCTATCCACCACTGTTTCACTAGCTGCTTAACACCCCCTAGGTAATCAACTTAACGCTCGGGTGCTGCCCTCCGCCATATTTTTGTATGGTAACATTATTCAAGGACCAGACAGCAAGGATTAATCGACCTGCCTCAATTCGCTTTCTATAATTTTGGAATCGACTCGTTTGGGAGGCCTCGCCTTGCTGGTTCAGTAATTAGGGCACACGAATGCTGATCCCAAAGATGTGGGTTTCTATCGTAGCCTTGCTAAATACATGAAGCCTACTGAAATCTGCATGGCGATGCCATTTTGCACTGCAGGTTCTTCGTGGCCCTGCTGATGTACCTCTTGGGAGGCATCTTAATCAACCGCAACAACGGAGCCCAAGGTGTGGAGATGATACCGCATCTGCAGTTCTGGAAGGAGCTGCCTTCGCTTATTGTGGTTCGTGTGCAATTTACTTCCCCTTTCCTATTTAAAAGTTGAATATCGTTGGGTGGGTATGAAAAAACTGGGACGCCGGAATTCGAGAACAGAGGCCCATCAATTCTCATTTGGGCCTGGGCCCTCCGCCCGCCCAACCGGCCTGGTTGCATTGTTCATGCGTACGTGTCTTCGTTAAATATGTGCAGATGATGAAAACAGGACAACCGTTTCTTGATTGAAGCATTATGTGCGAGAGAATCGACTCTAAACCTTTCATTGATATTATTCTGTCGCGTTTTCTTCATTGCCGCAGGAGGGAGGTGTATTCTTCGTCCAAGTCGTCACCTGCCAAAGCGATGGTCCTTCGAGGACGTACGACAACATCTGAAGACGCATAATCGCGTAGTCTTGTCTTTTTTATCATTTTTCGAACATCTCTACCTACTACTGCAAAATACAGAGTTCACTTTCAAAGCCTTTCCTAGGGAAACGTGTGTCCTCCTCTTTAGCAATGTGAGGTGAGATAGCGTCAGTGCAATGATTCATTTTACTGTCATCTGTGGAGGAATGTACGCGTACACATGTCTATTTCAGTTTGCTCCAGTTTCCAGCAATATCGCAATGCCAATACACAACAGAGCAAGCATACGAGTGAAGGCTCACTTTGTTAGCTTTTTCTTCGGTTACTCTTTTTTGTCCTTTGCCTCGGATGCTAGAACCTGAATCTCCCACTCGTTTGAAAGAGAAACCTTGTGATAGGAAGCGCGCTGATGTGCCCTAAAATGTTTTTAAAGACATTTCACTTCACCGTCTGCCAGTTATGCAGAAATAAATGCCTTGAGTTTGTGACTCTGTGCGTGTCTTTCAACTTTCTTTTCTGATTATATCTGTTGTCACTGCTCTACAAAATAAATAAGAAATCTGGGTCAAGAAGTGAATTCAAGAAGCCCGCGCAATTTGATAAAGGTATGTGGAGTTTAACGTCCGAAAGCGACTAAGGCTATGAGAGACGCCGTAGTGGAGGACTCCGGAAATTTCGACCACCTGGGGTTCTTTAACGTGCACTGACACCGTACAGCACACGGACGCCACTCCATTTCGCCTCCATCGAAGCCGCCGAGACCGGGTTTCGGTCTTGGCGGCTGCGTTTCGATGGGGGCGAAACGGAGTAGCGTCCTAGCGTCCGTGTGCTGTACGATGTCAGTGCACGGTTTTGTCAATTTACGCCATCGGACAAATATGCTTATACATTTTTAAGCAAAGCAATGGTACATCATCATGTTTATGACCTTCTACTTATCCACAGGTCTTAAAGCTGAAAAAAGAAAGAAGCTGTTTTGGCTGTTTTGGGGCCAAGTCGATGTGCATCCAAGTCGAGGCAATCCGCTTTCGTATGGCACCTGTATTTTCGGTTCAAATCAGCTAGACACTGCAATTGAGGAATCGATCTTTTATCAGAAACTTTTCGACGCGGTGTGATTTTCGGAGATGGTGACCCTAATGTCACTCGTGCACAGCATTACACTCGCCTTCGTTTTGGGCCTGGCGTTGTACGCTTCGGCTAAAGATTGCGAGATTGATGGGGAATACAACTACAAAGTCCTCTTCAAGTGAGTACGAGCATGTGAGTCATGTGCTTCTCTTGTATCTCGTAACAAAGCTGACGACGTAGCTCGTTTTTCGCATTTCGCTAAAAGAACCTGCTAAAGCATGTGCCCCCTCATTTCTTTCTTTGCTGTGGAAGCGTGCGAGACTTTAACGCCTCATAAGTTGCGTAGAGGGAGATGGGGGCGGGTTTGTTTGCAAACTATAAATGGTGTCAATTTCTTATCAATCTGCGTGCAATTTTTACTAATTTAGCTTCATTTAGCTTCCTCTAGTTCGGAACTGTTTTACTAGTGGTGCATAATTTTTGGGGACCCCAAAATTTAGGCGGGAAGTCGCGGAACACGTATCATCAGGCAGCAATGGATAACCTAGCGTTGTGTCGTAATCACATGATTGTTTCGAACGCCTGTGAAGAGTCAGGAGAACGCGCAGATTAATATTTAAGCTCTTTGCGTCCAGTCGCCAGCAACAGCACGAACGCAGATCACTCGCCACCTGTTGCTAGTTCTCGGTCGACGGTCGAGGGGGATGAAAGTACCTTTCGGAAAACATGCGCTAATCCTTATCTGTTCTCGTAAACGGACCGTTCCGCGAAAATAAGCTCAAATTGATCCAGATGTTGCGCTGGCTAAATGATAGTCTCGCGTCGTCTATAGCTGGCCCGGTGGTTAGAGGTTAGAGCGTTTGGGCAGCTCGGCTGCCGAGCTCGCAAACGCGGGTTAAATGCCGGCCGTGGCGGCAGCGTTTCTGTGAGGGCATAGTTTCTGCGGTATTACCTAAAGGGAATGCTGGCGTCACTGTCAGTGGGAGTTCCTAAAGACCGATTCAGCCACCATGAGCGTTCTAACCATCATGGGCCGGTGTGCTACCGACTGCAGAACTACAACCTTTGACCAAAAAATAATGCAAAAAGAAGTACTGTTTTCTGCCACAAATGACCTAATATATCAATATGCTAGCATTAAACTGCAGAAAACAAGCAGAAAGTAACGTAACTGTAAAATTAGCTAAAAATTATAGGTGGCCTTCTCCTTATTGGCCACCGTCAAAACCAATTTTCATTCTCAAAAGGCACATTTTTCAGCACAAATATTTCTTTAAGAAAAATGATCGCCTATACACTTGAAAAGTTTTTAATTGGTATTTCAGTAAGCAGTGTTGTTATTGGTGTTGTCTGCTGTTGAATTTTGCCACTATGATGTTTGCGCACTATTTTTGCGCCTTTGCAATGAAAACAATCAAATAAGAAGCTGAGACCTACCGTGTCACCAGTAATTGACAAAGGAGTTCGTGTTGACGACTGCAGCATACTGGTATTTCCCGTCATTGAATTCGTAAAGTTGTTTTCTCATGCAATATGCAGTCACCACTTTGCTTCTAAATTTGCAGGTAATGTAACTGTCTTGTGCTTGCAAAATATATTTTGCTTCATACATCATCAGCGATCACTCATGCAAAGTTTTCCGATCTAGATTGAAATGAATCAATAAAGAGTCGAGAAATCAACCGCAGGTTTGCGCTTACCGTCAGCACACAAATGCGGAAGCAAAGACAGTATTTTTGGAATCAGTCATTGCAGTAATGCCACTCCGTGTGCCTGAAAAAGTTCAGCTTGTCCCTCACCAGGCATCTTAGTGGTCCATGATGCTTTGAGCATCCATGGTGGCTAAAGTGCAGCGCCGCCAGCTTTTCCTCTAGGTAATAGTAAGAAACTGTGTGGGTGAAGGCGAAGTGAATTAGATGCCAGTGTACTTACTATGTGAGTATACAGCAGTTGTATCTTACCTCTACTCACCTATGGAGCCGAAACGTGTAGGCTAACGAAAAGGGTTCTTAAGTTGAGGACAATGCAGAGGGCTATGGAACTATTTATTTATTCATCTACCTACATTGCACTCGAGCGCATTACAGCTGGGGGGTATATCACAGAAAGTGAAATGTAAAAACAAAGCACAGTCATCAGGACAAACATAAAAAGTGGTAAGCCTTCAACGTAGAAGTGAAACAATAGAGTGAGGATAAGGTAAACAAGTAAACGGACCCAACACTGACAACGTGCCAGCAACATACTAAGGTAAAGAAATAAAATCAGAAAAGCAGGAATACAAAAGTGATATGTAAAACGAAGCATAATAGTCAAAGTGATCAGCCAGAACGGCAAGTCGTCAAGGTATGAAGGAAACAGTCAACTGAAAAGACGGTAAGCAGGCATAGCAGACTGAACTCAAACTAGCCAGCAGCATATTAAAAGTAGAAAAGCAGGAATCAAATCTTTACTCTGAGGCAAGTAGGTGCTGCAACAGTAGAACTGGAAAAGTGTCGTCAGCCGCCGAGACTACACATTCTGATTGTTCCATTCTTTTATTGTTTGTGGGAAAAAAGACTATTGGTATACAGTTGTGCGGCAGGCTGTTTCACGAATTTTGCACCTGTGGTCTTTCTTGGCGGAGATAAACGTAGGCGGTTTTAGATAAACATTGCGATCAACTGAAACCTTTCCCGCGCTATTCGCTTCAACAGTGTAAGCCCAGATACGGAACGTCGTGTTTCGAGAAGGTGCCATTAAAGAGCTTTCTTCAGTGCGGTAACGCATGTATTATTCATGTAGGAATTCGTCACGAAATGTGTCACGAAATATCTTCTAATTTATTTATAAGTGTAATGGAATTGCGACCCCAGAATGGTAGAATGGTAGAATGGTAGGTGTAAGGTTAAGAGATAGAAAGCATGCAGAGTGGGCCAGAGAAATAACTAGAGCTAATGACATTCTAGTGGAAATCAAGAACAAGAAATGGGCATGGGCAAGGCACATACTGCAAAGAGAGGATAAGTGATTGTCGCCTAGGGTAACAAATTGGATTCTAAGGGAAGCAAAGCGTAGCAAGGGGCGGCAAAAAATTAGGTGGGCGGATGAGGTTAAGAAGTTCGCAGGGGTGAAGTGGACGCAGCTAGTACAGGGACAGGTTAATTGGAGGAATATGAGAGAGGCATTTGCCCTGCAGAGGCTATAGTCCGGATGATGATGACGATGATGTGCTATGGGAGTGCATGCTGAAGGACCTTAAGGGGTAAAATTTTATGTGGGCTCCTTCACTACAGCATGCCTTGTGTCCTTTGTGTCACTTTGGAGTGTTAAGCCCTGCATACTGCACCGTGCAATGCCTACTTGTGAAAACAGTGCAATGCCTTCGATCTGTTCAGACAGTGCAAAAAGTAGTACAGCTGTGTATCCCAAATTAAAAGGCACTTTACACGCACATGTGAGCATGTTTTTGAACTGGGGCTAAATGTCTAATCCAGGATTCTAAGATACCTTTTTATTGTTATTAACAATGTAGATTGATTCTCTGACCAAGTCAAAAAAATGAAAATGACGTTTCAGGTTCCATATGGGGCCCTGGTTCACAATAAGACTGTCACGGAAGAAGGGAAAGCTTGTATATGCTTCGGTATGCTCTGTAATTGTTTTCTGTAGGTATTATGAAGCGTGTCCCAATTCTTGTTCAGCGTGTTGATGTCGTCTGGATGATTAGGGATTCCAAATGTAGTCTTGTCTATGTGCTTCTTTCGGTTTCCAAAATTGCCACTTCATCGCAGCCTATCTCATAGTCAGTGGACAGCACGAGCTCCGCAATTGCATTTTTTGCTGCACGCTTCTTTCTCACATCGGCCTGGTGCTTCTTTATGGGTCGCTGATGGTTTCCAATTTCCCCAATGTAGACTCAGGGGCAGTCGCTGCATGGTGTCCGGTAAACAACCCCAGGGAACTTGGCACTCTTGTTGTCACGTGGGAAATGTGCACTCTGCTTTTCCTGAATGTCCGAGAGGGAGTCTCGCTGATCTGAGGCACTTAGAGAATCGCAGCACACTTCATCTTTTTTGCCGATAGCTGTTGTGTTCCTCGCGTCAGGTTAACTATTTTCGCCACTTTGCTGATAAAATTTCTGGGAGAAATATTTCGATCATGATTGTTCTGTATCAACTTCATTTCATTGCCAAGGCTGGCCGGGTCAGTACAGATGTTTCTTCAACAGTTGACTGATAGTACATCAAAAGACATGAATATACGTCATTTTCTTCGAGGATGATCTCCTTGACTTTTTCAATAAAGGACGAATTCTTGATGAGCGTCAGTGTTTATCCCACCAACGGAGCCAAAACTTTGTGCAGGTAGCCGGACAGACGAAAAAGGGGCGATCTGGTCAAGTGCACAATTGGCCTTAGTGGAGTTCTACTCTTGTGAATTTTCGGCAAGCCGTAAATTGTGGGAGTCGATAAAGAAGCCTGTAGTCCAGTTTCTTTGGGGAGGTGCAAGACCCCTGAATATGTCGGAGAGGATTTTTTGCAGCCTAGACTATTTTCGATGTAGGGTCCGTAACGAGCTTACAGTAGGTTGCCGCGTCCACCAGCATCTTGGTCATTTTTTACTGGTCAGCAGACCGGTCAAGGACAACAGTTGCTTTTCCTTTGTCTGTAGGGAAAATGGCAATATCCTCATTCTTCTGCAACGACGCGAGAGCTTTCTATTCATCTTCGGAAAGAATGCGCTCAGAAAGGTGTTTTCATATTTCTTTAAGAACCCCGACCATATTTGCTCTGACATCATCTTGTATATCTTGATCAAGAAAACTAACGACTTTTTCCCCAGCACAAATCATCTTCTGTGTGTCAGGCGGCTTCTCCTAATTGAAATTCAAGCTTCGGCTCAGCACCATTTCTTCAGTAGCAGTCGTGATGTAAGACTACAGGTTTTTAACCCTGAGGGTTGGTCCTTGAGACTTGTTCCCTTTTTTATCCTGCAAAATGCATAGCTTCCTTTTCTGCGAAACCTCGTGCCTTTCCATTGTCCGCCTCATTTCTCGATTGGCCGCGAGTTGTATCTCGGGGCAGATTTGTGGCATGCTGAACTCCAGCTGCCACTTCGCAAAGAAAGCGTCTTGTTGTAGGGGCACTTACAATCATCGATGCGGGCTTATACGAGCTGTCACTCTGCTGTCATCACAATCTGGCGTCCAAAGGCAGTGTTCACAGGTCGACGAAGCTTTAGTGATCTTGGGGTCACTACAGGCTGAAGTGCAAGTAGGTACTGAAGGCTGCTAGGCATGTTGAAAGACTTATGAAGTGCCTTATTCCTGTGACAGCTTGTTAACCAGAATGATGGCAAATATTTGCATAGTTTAACGTTCGAACAGAACACCGTCTGGTCAGGGCGAAGCATTATTATCAATGAAGATTGAGTCACTGACCAAGTCAAAAAATGAAAATGATGTTTCGGGTCCCATACGGGGCCCTGGTTGACATTGAATCTATTGAACAGAAAGACCTGGACTAGTTTACACCACATTTAAAGGTGTTCCTGAGGTACGTTGATTGCTTTTGCATTTTAAACAAGCAGCATCTTCAAAGCTTTCTTGAACATCTGAATGCCGTAGTGCCGTCCATAAACTTCACTCTGGATGAAGCGAATGGTAGCATCCTGTTCTTGGACGCACTCATCAAATGTAATGAGCATCATTTGGCCTTCAGTTTGTTCCGAAAAGGAACGCATGCGGGAAGATACTTGAATTTCAAATCTGCTCAACCTACGGCTCACAAGCGTTCAGTGGTTGAATCGCTAGTCAACCGTGCAAAAAACATCTGCTCCGACCCGGCCAGCCTTGGCAATGAAATGAAGCTGAGATAGAACGATCTTGATCGAAACGGTTCCCCCCAAAATTTGTCACCAAAGTGACGAAAAAGTCATCCTGACGCGAGGAGCACAAAGATGAAACGCGCTCTGATTCCCTACATGCCTCAGATCAGCGAGACCCTCTCTCAAATCTTCAGAAAGCACAGAGTGCACACTGCCTATGTGCCAACAAGCAAGCTGCGAGCCGAAGTTGTTAATGTGTAGGACCCGCTACTGTGTGCCAAGTTCTCAAGTTGTTAATGTGAAGGACTCGCTACCACGTGCCAAGTTTCCTGGGGTTATTTACCACATACCACGCAGCGACTGCTCCTGCGTCTACATTGGGGAAACTGGAAACTATCAGTGACACATAAAGGAGCACCAGGTCGATGGGAGAACGAAGTGCACAGCAAAAAATTAGTTGTGGTTTCGCTCTGACTAACCTTAGTTTAATTATGAAAGCAACGGTGGAAGCTTCTTTTGCCTGCTACATTATTCCCCTACATGCCTGCGTGTCGTAGGGGTAGCGAGAATGCAAATGGTTCTGGCAGGCTGATTCTGATGTCACCCTCCCGTATGAAAGGAGCGACCCGAGTTGGCAGCTCCTACCCGTGGCATAGGGGTAACGTGAATTCAAACGTCATGGCAGGCTAATTTTTTTTATGAGGGACCACGGACACGGACACGTACACGTACGTGGCACTCAGCTACGAGCGGTTAGACCTTACGTAGTATTGCTTTCGCAATAAAAATGCAATTGCAGAGCATGTGCTGCCCACCGGCCACGAGATAGGCTGAGATGAAGCGGCAATCTTGGCAACCGAAAGAAACACATCAGCAAGACTACATTTAGAATCTCTAATCATCCAGACGACTGCCAACACGCTGAACAAGAATCAGGGCACACTTCATAATATCTAAGGAAAACGATTACGGAGCACACTGAAGCATATATAAGCTTTCCCTTTTTCCGTGATAAACCTATTATGAACCAGGGCCCCGTATGGGACCTGAAATGTCATTTTCATTTTTTTGACTTGGTCAGAGACCCAATCTTCATTGATAATAATGCTTCACCCTGACCAAAGGGTGTTTTATCGAATTGTAGACTATAGCTTTTTATTGCTTTACGCCATTTCTATGACACATTGCTTGCTGGTAAGAATAATGCCACTTCAAAAGTTTGTTACCATGAGCAAGGTCGTTCATACTGATGCCTGCTTTATTTTCCTATTTTTCTCAATATTTGACCCAGAACTGTTTGGAGGGCGAAAATAGAAGGTAATTGCCTGAGCCGGACAAACAACAAAAGCTGCGCCTGGTACCTGCAGTTCTGCAACAACAACTCTGTTAACCCTTGCGGTGTCGGACATGCCTGCGAAGTCAATTCCAGTGGCTTGAACCCAGTGACCGTGGGGAGCTCCCCAGTTCTCATTGCAGACGGTAAAAACATATGCACTAAAGTTGTTTATATGCTATCAAATCACTTCAATTGCACCTGTGAAGTGGAGCTGGAAATGGCCATGCTTTGTTACCATCATTAAGCCTACATCTCACAGTTTCTGAGAGAGGTATTCTCATAGTTTCTGAGAGAGGTATTAAAAAGTGGGCCAGTCTGCTGCATTTTTTTTATACCATTTGGCAGCTATTCTTTTACAAATTAAAGATGCTACCTTACAGCGTCTAGTGATAAAGGAAACTATGGGCCCCGCAGTGGTGGTGCAGTGGTAAGACGCTAGACTACTGTGTCGGAGTTCCCGGGTTCGATCCCGACCACGGTAGCTGCGTTTCGATGGAGGCGAAACGAAGTGGTGTCCGTGTGCTGTGCGATGTCAGTGCACATTAAAGATCCCCAGGTCGAAATTACTCCATAGCCCTCCACTCCTGCTCCCCTTTCTCTTTTTCCACGTTCACTCCCACCTTCCTCCCTTCCCTTAAGGCGCGGTTCAGATGTCCACAGAGCAAGTGTGACAGATATTGCGCCTTTCCCTTCCTGTGAACCAACAATTATTATTAAGAAAACTATGGCCTGTTTTACATACCGGATTTGCCAGTTTATAGTATGCACATTTGTATAAGATGCACTGCTCATATTTAGAGGTCTTAAACAAAAAAATTGGTATATAAAACGCACCCTTGTATAAGACTCACCTCAATTTATTCAGGTTAAGGCAATAAGACTAGACTAGATATGCTTGCTTGACCATCGCTTGCTATGTGCCTGAAAGGAAATTTGTTACGTGCGCATGAAAATGATAGAAAAAAAGAAAAGAGGTCACATTTATGCACGAAGAAACTCTCGCTCAGTGAGAGCAGGAGCACTTTATTATTACTCAAAGCTTTGAAAGGCTTCATCTTGGTATACGGTTGCTGATTTCTCGCGACAGCGCTCAGACGTCGTCTTTGCGCTCATAGTTACTGCGCTGATAGTCGCTGTGCGTGGTCGCTCTGACTCACGTGGCAAAGCACCTGCAGGAAGGATAAAACACATTCAATAGCCACCAAACAATGTTATAAATCTTGACTGAAAGAGAGTCGGCGCGATTTGGCTTTTCTTGGCAGTGGGGAAAAGGCGAGGAGCATGGGCGTCGCCACCCTTTGGCATTCTGCCAGTGAGACAGCTGTACAATTCTAGAACACTCTAACGACTGTAAATATTGTAATCGCAGACGTCGCTACCATTTCAGAATAAAATTCGCCTATGAACATTGCGCCGAACGAAAAAAAGAACGCACATAAGGCACACATTGCATTAGACACACTACGGAAAATTTTGTCAAAAAAGTGCGTCTTATATACAGGAAAATACGGTACTTAGAGGCATTTTGTTGTGGTTTTTGTGAAGAGAATGCAAACTTGGAGCTTTTTGTTCGAAAAGGCTCTGCTTGTGACATGATAAAGCACAGTTATAGAAATAAGTTGTTTGCATGTGGTAGCAATCGTGTGTCACATTTTTCACTGCCATGCAAACTTGTGGATGAAATTGATTGTTTATGAATACAATGCTGGGGCTATCTTTAGATGGACAGAACACTGCACTTTAAGTGTCCATTTTTGTTCGGCGCAATGGAAAATTTTTACGGGAAATTTTTTGATCAGTGCATGTTTTTTTTTTTTATGTAGTCCAATGCTGGAAAACATAAGTAGCCTAGAGCTATGACGATTGCATGTCGACAAAAGTGATGCTCAGAAACTAATATAAATTTTACCCAGCAGACAGAATAATTAGATACATTTAGTACATGGTAGCATGCATTTTAATTTTTACACTCAAGGCTGTTAAGCACAGGAATGCATGCCGCATCAGTGGAAGTTTTAGTGGTTCATGGTCATCATTACATCCAAGGAATTCAAAATACTGTGGCACCATTTAGTACAAACGCCTAAAGCTTATCATAGGCGATGCAAAAGGAGGGTGGATTTTGCTGACCTGCGAATGGGAGAGAGTGCAAAATATAAAAAAACAAGGTGAGCACTTGTCAAGGCAGAGAGAACACTGCACACTTATAAAAACCAATGACATTGTTCCTAAATGCGGTTACGTGGGTTATTGCAGTTTTAATTGCAGCGTTTGTTGCAAGAAATTGCTTCATTTGTTTTCATGCAATTTTAAATGCTAGAATAAAATTATGAATCCTTGTTTCTTGGATATCGTAGTGCTCTATCTATATTATATGAGGCAAGAATTTTAATTTCCACCGTAATGCCACTACATGTTTTGGTCATTGTTCTGTTCCTTAATTTCTGAGTGCTATGTTGCCTTCTGGAGTGGCAGCTGCAATGAAGGAGCTGACTTACATCATATTAATGGCCTGTTGTGTGTACCGTGGTTCCAACTTGATTGATTGCACAATTTTTTCCTTGCTGTTTTTGCTAGCCGAGCAAATGTGGAAATCAGTTATAAATATTTTTATACTTAGAGGTAGAGCCACAAAGTGTCACCGCTCGTATAACTGTTATACAAAATAAAGCTGCTTCTCTCATTTTCCTTCTCTTTCTTTGCTCTGATGCTCAGGAGTGAATTCCTGGTGAGTGCTTTACAGCCATCCCTGCTCTCTTCAATGTGTACCTTTTTTTTTTTTGCTAAATGTGGTAGTGTTTTCTTGCTTTGAACCTATGGTGGCGTAAAGAGACCAGCTTCATTGGCCACAGCATTAGGTTGCTATGCTATCACCACAGCCTAACATACCATGACTATGTCTCTTGCACTGTGCTTTGGATGTTTTCAAGCTCATCATCTTCTATCCATGCACAAGTCAGTCCGAAAGGAAGAGCATGCAGGCACTTCCTGTTGCATTGTTAGAAAATTAACTAGGCGACCATTAGTTTCTGCTGCATAGTTACAGCCCTCAAATCACCTTCTTGGCTTCATAACTCTTTCTTTTGTCTATGCATGTCTCTGTTCCAGGTCCTACCAGATTCGTGGTCCGCTTTCAACAACTCGGAAGCAACGATACGAAGTGCAAGGATAGTGCCATTACAATAAATGTGACGTTTGAGTGCGACAAAACTAAAAGTATTGTTGTGGGCCCGGGTGCTGAACTTACGAGGCTACAGTATAGTACGCCCATTGCTGCTCCAACAGATTGTGGGGTAGGTACAGCATTGTGAAAAAAAAAAAAAGTAGTTGAAAAACATTTGCGATTAATCCATGTTACACATAGATTATTCCACTGCAGGAATGCATGCATGTTGATCCATGTTCCGTTTCCATAAACAAAGTACAGATTTTGAGGAAGCAGTTTTAATCACATGTGTGCTCTTGTGCAAGACAGCGAGTAAAGTGTTTGTGGTAACTGAAGTAACGCAAATAATTTATTTTGGTTGCATCAACATGTCGTGCAAAGATGTAATCAATGCAAGATGAACTTATGGTAATTGCTTGAAGTGGGTTATTAACAATTGTAACCCGAAGTAGTTTGCGCATGAACACTGGCAACCATTGTGATTTTTTAGTTTCGACGCTAATTAAAGTCATCACAGATGATAAAGAGAGCATCCGGTGCCTGCGCAGTACTTGTGTGCACACTCGCTTAGCTGCCTGTTGAGGGCTCTCACCCGCTCCTTGCGAAGGCATTCTCATTCTCACTGACTATCGACATCCAAGATAGACGCTCTCGCTCGTTGCTTTCACAGGCATTCTTGTTCATGTTCCTTTTTGAAGTTCATTTTGAAGGCATTCTTGCCCTTGCACCTCCTCTGTTCTCAAAGATTGTGCCTGATGCTTCCTTAGGCGATCACACTGTCTGCACTCTTCTGTGGCTAGTGTTCTTGCCTGTGCTTGTGAAGGTAATTGCGTTATCGGCGATCAGCAGTAGCATTCGTGGAAAATCCCGCCGTTGATGATGCCATTATGTGAGGTCAAAGTGGGGGGTGGTTGACGAGGAGATATTCAAAAGGAGAAAATGGTTGGCAAAGCAGGAGCTGAGTATACGGCCACTTGTTCAGTAAGAGGCCGAAAATGGCATCAAGGCGCACATGTTAGAAGCTGTCCCAACAAAGTAATAATTTGTGCCTTCGCTAGGCCGTTATTGGATATAGTAAATTCAGAAGACTTCACAATTAATATCTATTCATCTGACGTCATTTTGATGTCACTTATTACAGCACCTCTGGATGTCATTTTGCCTTTGTGGATGGAACCATGAGGGACAATTGGAGGTGTTGGGACAATCGTAGCCATTAAATGCATTCCTGCATTAATACCTCTGTGACAAAGCTAAATGACAGAGCGCAGGGCCAATCTAGCAATCTAGTTAGTGTGGCATTTGAAGCTTCATCTTTCTTGGCATAAGATTCTGATGACATGGACATGTGTTCAGTGAGAGATACACTTTTTCATTCTGGCAGCTGTGATCACCAATCATAGGAGGGAGTGCCAGTCAGTTATTTGTTTTAACATGGTAGTGTTCAGGGCTCATTCTGCAGGAAATGGTAGTTAGCAGGGAACATGGGTGGGTACTGATTCATCGGCATGTTGTGTGACATCATGAGACCATATGATTTAACCAAGTTGGAAGGAGCACCTAACTTGGGTAGCTCACTTAGGTGGCACGGTGGGATAAGAATAATCCTTCAAATACCTTTCAGTCCCGAGTCCGGCACGCTACTGCAAGGCCATGCAGGCACGTTCGTATAGCTTGGGTCAAGTGAGGCTTTACATCTATGTTTGGCGGTCTTTCATATAATGTTGTAGCTTACATTACTCTGTGGAGTATCCACGGAGTATGGCATATATTGGTCGCCAGTGTTTCCAATTCAAAAATTGAAAACCTGCAGTAGAAAGCTCCAAAATGCACGAAACATTACATATTTGCATCAAAAACTGATTTTTACGCATTTTAATTTGTCATTTAATCTGTAAACAATATAATAAATGTTTTAAATATAGTAAAACTTTTACTTGAAACTTAAGACTACAAATACAGCCAAACCTTGATGTAACGAACCTCAGTGTAACGAAATTCTTGATGTAACAAATTTTTTTTATTTCCCAACCTCTGCCCCATTGAAAACTAGGAATTTTTTTCGTGATTTAGCAAAGTAAATTTATGCCGTACTTTCGATTTAACGAAGTCCTTGTGCATCACATGCATGTACAGTTGACGTCACCCTTGTTTAGAGCGCTCGAGCAAGACATACCGGGCTACAAAAGCTGAAAATAGACTCCAGCTCCAGACTTCTGTGCTAGGTGCTAGTGTCTATCTTGGTTGCAGCTATCTGTGGCATTATCTTCATTCGAGTGTTGCCGCACGAACCTACCACCTTCGGCGATATCTAGCCTTGCTTACAGGAACGTGTGTCTCCCGCACGCTCTACACAAGTGTGAAGGTGACTGTACCAGCAGCCACCTTGATTATCAGATGAGAACTAAAACTTCAGCCCTGACACGCGACATTTTACATCTGTTCTCTTGCATGCCAATTTTGCCGGCAGTCTGTGATCTGCAAGCAAAACAAAATAATGATGACATGGGCGTACCGCCGCGCCAACTGCAGTGTGCATACAAAACCCGTGGTGCGGAAGTTTTAGGACGCGTCATGCCATGACGTAACTGGCCAGTCAGAACGACAAAGCATAACTGGAAATACCGTATTTACTCGCATAATAAACCCACTTTTTTTCAAGAACAATTGACATGATTTTGAGGGGAGGGTTCAGTGTGTAGAATAAGTTGAGATTTTTTCTTTTTTTACCAAAAAGTTGTCCATCCCAGCCATCAATTATAAAAAAATCTTAGCAATGTTTGCTTCAAAAGGCGCTTGCTGCTATCACACGTTCTAATGATTATGTGGTAGTGGACGGCGGCCACCCCAATCGCTGCATAATAAAGCAAACATACTTGAAAACCAGACTTTGCACAACGGGCCGAGCTGAGCAAGCCACCGCAGGCATTCTGCCTGCCCCATCCGTTCATCTCACCACTAGGGCTAACATCAAGAGACACACCGTGATGTTCTCACTGCGCAGCACCTTGACGCACTGCCAAGGACTGCGACAGCGCAAAATGGAGGGACGCGCTAACGACGCATTTAAGATTTTTTTTTTTCTAGTTCGCAGTGGCAAAAGTGGGAGGTGGGCTGTTATGCAAGTAAACATGGTACGCATATGGGAAACCCGAGCGAAGATTGCCGCACACAAGGTAGCTAGCCGCACCAGTGTGGGCGATGCGGACATACGACTAAATCTAGTTCACTATAATATGACAGTGTCCCCGTTAAAGTTCCTTGATCAGCTGATCTTGAGACTCGTATTAACTCTCTTTTATCTTCGTTTGCAAACGTTGGATGATGATGGTATGAATGGCAACATCTGGCAGCGGCTTTTAGTACTAGGCACTGCACTTGATCTTTGCACTTGCGAAAAATTATGCGTTCGCGTCTGTTTGCTATCAATCGTTATGTGATCCTGATATACAAAAATTTAAAGAGCACTGCAGAATCTGCATTGGAGTAATGCGAAAGCACGGATGCTGCTGTTGGTTGCTTCTGGTTGCTTCTAGTTGCTTAATTCACTTCTTGTTTACCCATTTTAGTCTTTGGTACTTTCAAATTGCGCGCCAATTCCTTTCTATGCCCTTTTTTGGCTCTACTTCTGGTTGCGTGACTTCACATCGTCTATGTCACATTAATTCTCTTCTTGTTTATTCATTTTAGTCTTTGGTACTTTTAAATTGAGCTCCAATCCCTTCGATGCCCTTTTTCGGCTCTACTTGCAGTTGCGTGACGTCACATCCTCTACGTCACATTTTAGTCTTTGGTACTTTCAAATTGCACACCAATCCCTTCCTATGCCCTTTTATGGCTCTACTTCCGGTTGCGTGACATCACATCCTTGACTTCACGCTAATTGACTGCCTTAATTAACTACTTTAGTCTTTGGTACTTTCAGATTGTGCGCCAATTCCTTCCTATGCCCCTTTTTTGGCTTGACTTCAGGTTGCGTGACGTCACATCTTTGGCGTCACCCTAATTGACTGATTTAATTAACTATTTTAGTATTTGACACATTCAAATGTGGCGCCAAGCCACTCGCTAATGAGACCATTTTCGCCTTTACTTTTTCATTTTTTGCCTCTAGCTACCTAACTAACCTATTCGCCTAATTATTTTTTTGCACACATTACATCACCCTCTATCGACTGACACCACTCATTAACCTCTACGACTTCCCAATTACTCACAACCGCTGGGGACACAATTTTGCAAATTGCGTGTCAATCCCTTCCTATGCCCTTTTCCGGCCCTACTTCCGGTAGCGTGCCATCACATCATCTACGTCACATTAATTCACTTCTTGTTTATTCATTTTAGTCATTGGTACTTTCAAATTGGGCGCCAATCCCTTCCTATGCCCTTTTTTGGCTCTACTTCCGGTTGCGTGACGTCACATCCTTGGCGTCACCCTAATTGACTGCTTTAATTGACTGCTTTAGTCAGTGGTACTTTAAAATTACGACCGAATGATTTCACTTCGGATCCAAGGTCACCCTTTCAACATAACAGTTATCCAAGTCTATGCACCGACCACTACTGCTGAAGAAGCTGACGTTGAGAGATTTTATGCGGACCTACAATGCCTTTTAGAACGCAACCCATCATCAGATGCCGTTTTTCTCATAGAAGACTGGAATGCTAAGGTCGGGAGTGATGAAATATCCGGAATTATAGGCAAGTTCGGACTTGGCGAGCCAAATGAAGCTGGGCAGAGGCTAGTAGAGTTTTGTCAAGAAAACAACCTGACCATAGCGAATACTCATTTTCAACAGCACATGAGGCGCCTGTACACATGGACTTCACCGGACGGTCTGTACAGGAATCAGATCGATTATATTCTTTGCCGGCAGAGATGGAGAAGCGCTATACAAGCAGTAAAAGCAAGGCCTGGGGCCGATTGTGGCACCGATCATGAGCTTCTTGTTGCCAAAATTAAGCTTCGATTGAGGAAAACGCAGAAAACTAGAAGGCCTTTCAGGTATGATCTGGATCAAATTCCATTAGAATATGCTGTGGAAGTGAAGAATCGATTTCAAGAATTAGATCTAGAAGACAGAGAGCCCGAAGAGATGTGGACTGATGTTTGTGATATAATACAAGAAGTTGCTACTAAGGTAGTTCCAAAGCAAAAGAAATGCTAGAAAGCAAACTGGTTATCTGAAGAGGCTTTGCAAATAGCTGAGGAAAGACTGATGGCAAAAGTTATGGGGGAAAGAGAAAAATACAAGGTTCTCAATGCGAATTTTCAGAAAATAGCAAGGAGAGATAAGAATGCCTTCCTGAACATACAGTGCCAAGCAGTTGAGGACAATAGCCAATTAAGGAACACAAGAGCTTCTTCTGCTGCAGTTAAATACCAACAATTTTTTCTTGAAACTTGGGGTCCTGCAGCCACTGTTTCCAAACTCCTGCATTCACTTGATAGGTCCAAGCCTTCCAGGCCGCATGCATGGCATCAGGACACTAGACAATTGCATTAAAAGATACCGCAGAAATAAATTTGAGGCTACTGGGCATTTTTGAATATTCGCCACCCTATATTTCAATGACATCAAGTGCTCACCGCAACATTCTCTTGCAGAAAGGAATATAGTTGCGAAGAACTTGTGCTTTTCTAAACAAATCTTGTTTAGAAAATCTTGTTTAGAATTTGTTTGTTGTTTAGAATCTTGTACAACCGTGATAAGTGCGGATAAAAACACACGCAGGATCTAGAAATGGCTAAAAATCACGCCTCCTGTAATAGAACATCTTTGCCCGCTAAGCAGGGTAAAAACCTGCTAGCGGAAAACCGGCTTACTTGGCAACGCTATTGGTGGGATTTCCTGAGGCAAACCGGTTTGAGAACCCCTGGTTTATTGGTTAAGAGAGCAGCATGTATGCAAATGAGGATCCGCAGAGGGAGCTACTGCAGATGGGAGCCACTAATGCTGTCGCATCACGTCTTTAAAGTGTCCTTGATAATTTTTTCCCTGTTCTACACTTTTTTTCTTTCACTGCCAACTTCCCAATGAATATGCCTTTTGGGGAGCTTACTTTTCTTGTCCAAGTTCATTGGATGGTACACGTGCATCATATGTGCCCAGTTTTATGTGGCATACCTTGAGTATGCTCCTTGTCCATCAGATTAAGAGTATGCCAGAATGACTGTTTCTAAGCAGAGAGAGGGGACATGACGAGCGTCGTGGTCCCTTCTCTCTGTTTTGTCTCGTGTTAGCGCTGTTGTTAGCCACAGATCATGCACTAACCGGCGCAAATTTCTACCCTGTTAAATGTTTATGTTCCCTCAGTGTCCAGATTGCCTGCTGTGTCCTTTATATGCTTTTATGGAACTTGTAGTGCTGGCAAACAACAGGGAAGACTACAGGGACATACAACAGCACTGGTTGTGTTTGTCATCTACTGCAAGTTCCACAATGGCCTTCATACACACTGCGGCCTGAAAATGATATCTGAATGGGATTTTAGTTGCTCAAGAAATTTTGACACATGTGCTTCACTTTGCGTCTCCTCTCCTGTGCTCGCTGCTTTGTTTACCCTTTTGCACGATTCAATCTAATTTCAGCTGACAGCCCTGCATGAGTCTTGTAGCTCCTTGCAACCTTCCTAAGCCATGCATGATATGGATGTGTGAATGGACAATTTTTTTTATGGTGTTCCATTTTTATCTCAAATTTCTTTTATTCTGGCGTGCACACACACCTCTGAAGCTTTGATCACCAGAATGAGCAGGTGTTCTGGACAGTCACTTATACTTGGCAGGCCATATCGCTGTCTGTTACATGGGCATTCAAGGCAATGTTCGTTTTTAGGTGTGGATTTGTGGACCCAGTGAAAGCCTTACTCAGTAAGGCCATTACAGAAAAAAAATCTGTATGCTGTTGTTGGCATTGTCAACAAACTTAGGGCATCACTAAGGACCCTTCATGTGGTGCCAGAATTCTCTTTTGTGGCAAAAATGTGATGCAATCCTTTTTTGTGCAGCATTAGTACCGTTTCACTTCTAATTTAGCATGCATCTGTTAGTTTGGAGGCTAGTTTGCAATAGGGATTGAAACACTAATTGTATGCCTTAATCACCTCAACACACCATGTGTCCTAGCGCGATGAGTGCCGTTAGAGGAGTAGTGAAAAGAACACCATCAGAGAACCAGAAAGAGTACAGAAGGCATCACTCTACTTCTCATGTGGTAGCACGCAGCACAGGAGGAAGCGTGGGGGTGGGGGAAGGTGAGTGGCCATCGTGGCAGCACATCGCGCAAGCCAGATTTCTCCATTATACACACCTAGGCAGTTCTAAGTGTGTCTGTTGAAATTTTTCTCCCTCTTTTGTAGCGCAACATTATTGTGCCTTTTGATGGTGCCTGCCTCCCAACACCGCCTCCTGGTGGGCTCAGTGCTGGTTCTGTTCTGCTTATCCTGTGAGTGAAATTTAATAGTCATTGCATGTTGCTGTACCGAAGACTTGGCGTACTTAGCTTGCCACATAATGGCATGATTAAGAATGCCATTATGGCAATGTTTAAGAATCATAATGGCATTGTTTAAGAACATACTATGAAAGAAAGCAGCAGTAGTTCTTGTGGTGTTTTCAGTGTCTCCTTTGAGGTCATATTCATTTTTAAACTCAGTAATGTAGCATGGCATTCCTTCTTTAGTGGCAAAATTTTACTTGCAGGGCTTTTCCAAGCATTTTTTCCGTTTCAGTTTGCATTAATTTAAATAATGCTGGCATGAGCCTGTGTTTTAGGGTGTTCAAAAGGCTGGTTTCGCATAGACTAGTTAGCTGCCTGTTGCGCTTAGTTTGGGCTCAGTACCGTGGCATCACATCGGTGCTTGCCGTGTGATGGAAGTATGTGAGCTTGTTGCTGTAAAGATCAATTTTATTACCATTGCATTAGTTTTTGCTACTCTTGAACTGTGTAGTATTATGTTGTGCTCCATACAAAAACAATGAAAGGCGTGATGCCTTCGCAAATGTAGGAAAGGTGAACACTTGAAAAGCATGCCAAAGAGTACAAAAAAGAAAATATGTGAAGCATTATAATTTGTGTTTCATTTTGATCTTATTTTTTTTGTGGTGAGCGAGTAGTGGAAAATATGGGTAGTAAATGTTTATCCCAGTCATGCAGCCGTGTAAAATGAAAGTAAACATAAACAAAATCGGGAACTTCTGCATACTTGAGCTGAAGGAGAGAACTACGATTGTAGAGGAGATTCATAATTTTCATTCTTGTGGAAATATCAGCCGATTGGCCTGTGTCCACTACGATGAACATATAAGCACACAAACTGCCATTGCACTGACGCACTTCAAGCAGTACATCTGCTCCAACGTGTCAGCCGCTGCCCTGACGCATCCCACAATCAATACGCATTGAGTGGGTCCCACGGGATCTGCTGCCTTCCCAAAGTCAAGCTGATTTTGTAACCCGCCTCGTGAACAAAGACGCATCAATCCCACGGCTTCTCAAAGTCGACAACGCTACCCTCCTTTTGTCAAGAAAGGAGCACCTCCGGCGCCGCACACGTGCACTTATCCCTCCGTGTGCGATATCCCTTCCCCGCGGTCTCACCCGTGCAGAGGAGGTTGCGCTTAGGAGGATCCGGTTCGGTGTTGCCCTTACACCAGCTGTCACTAGGACGTGGTCATACTTCCAACACTTATATCCTCGCCCAGGATGCCCGATCTGTAAAAACGAAGATGTCGAGGCCGACATTCATCACTTGCTGTGGGACTGCCCAGCACTGAAGCCAACATGAATCCGGCACCTGAGCATAGCTGGCCTTTCAGCAACCAATCCTGCCTCATACGTCACTTGGACGCAGGGACCTCATCATCGCTCACTTCTGGACTTCATAAAATCAGCCAACCTTTTCCCATTCATTTAATCATTTATTCATCCTTCATCTCATACCCTACTGATGCCCTGAGGCAATAAATATCGACAAAAAAGAAAAAAAAGCTGCCATTGTTAAGTGCCACGAAAGTATCTTCGGTGACAGTTTTCAAATGAGAGAATTTTCTCTCTGGGCCCAAGTGATTGCTTCAATACGTTCTGCGGAAGCATCTTGTACATCTTTTTTCCTCTACTGATTGCCAAATTTAATTATTGCTTTGGTCATCCCCATTCTGAGTTAAACAGTCTTCATAGTGTTGACTCTTCACCATTTCTCAGAAACCTCTGGAATAATTTTTTCCAAAAAGGATGCTGCCCTCGCATTTCTGGCTTCTCTTTCTTTGATCAGATGGAGAATTTTATTCGATGCAATGATACCTATGCAGGAGTGCAAAATGCCATATTCTCCCCTTGCACTGCAGCTCTCAACCCTTAATATTCAGTTTAGTGCTTTTGTTGGTTAGAGCCCATTTTACATGCCTGGCTGAAAAAAAAAAAAAAAAGCTTCTACTGAGTACGCGAGAAAATTGTCAGCCTGCTGTGTTGCTAAGACGTCAGTCTGACTGTTTGCAGGGAGTAATTTATTGTTTCCTGGTGCTATGAAAAGAAAATGTGGTTCAATGCTGCTGAACCGGTTGTGGAGCGAAAGCTTTTGGTGTGGGCAACTTGCTATTTTTGTTTGTATCTACCAGGGTGGCAACTACCGAGTTGTTGTTATCACCAGCGGTTTCTTCTTCTTCTTCTCCTCCTCCTCCTCCTCCTTCCTCTTCTTCTTCTCGTAGCTACGCCTCCTCACGGCGTAGCTGCGGCCACCCGCTTTGGCTGTCGTAGTGTTGCTTTCGCAACATAACCACATTGTGTTTGATGTCACTGTTTTGCTGCAACTTAGCTCCCACACTGGTGCTACCGGTAATTCATATTGTCACCTGTATAGTATTACGCAGCTTGTGGGCAAAATTAGTGGCTTTTGGGGCTTCCTTTTAAGATGAACTGCATCGAGCTGACCACTTGGTGGCCTCTTTTTTTTTAGTTTCCTGGAGAAGTGGAGAAAGCACCTAGAAAGTTGACATTTACTCAGACCATTTAAGTTGGGCACATTAATTTATTCAAGTTTTCACAGTGCCACATTTACTAGCATTTAATAGCATCCGTTTCCTGAGTAATTTGAATCACTGTGTCGCAAGAGCTCGAGGGGGAAACGAAGCTATTTTGATTCTGCAATAGAAAATCCTTTGTTTGGACTTCTTTTCATCGTTTTTTATGGAATTGCTGATTAGATGTAAATAATAATGTGCTGGTCTTTGTCAAAAGATTAAAGAACCAAGACTTCTGAGCCACACGATGTTTCTCGCAATGCCTTTCCAGTGTTGCAAATCTCCTGGAGCAAAGAATATTCTTTGTTTTACCCTCTCCAATGGGAAGGACCTTCATGAATGCTAAAGGTGCTCCACTGCAGAGCTTAGATGCCGGTCCCCGAGGCTTTAAACTCTTGACAAAGGCAGCGCATGTGATGCCGTTGTGTAACTGAACCGTACTGTGGTGCAGGTTCTTTGTGGGGCTCCTGGTGTACCTGGTGGGTGGTATCCTGATCAACCACAACAACGGAGCACGTGGCTGGGAGATGGTGCCCCACTACCAGTTCTGGAGCGAGCTGCCCGCCCTTTGCGTGGTCTGTTTCTCTCTGGTCGAGGAATCTGTCTGGACAGTGTGCCTGCCCCAGTCTGTCAAGGATGCAGCTATCGTATAGTTACACATTCAGTGCCAAACATTTGAGACACAAGTCAAGGGGCTTTCCTATTTCCTAGTTGTCATTTGGCTGTCTAGCTTGTTTGCACATGCTTTTTTTTCATTTTGGTTCTTCTCAGAATTCCAGCTGACTCTTCTATTCATTCTAATGATTTTTGTTTCTTCCATCAGCCTCGCATTGTGATATGTGCTGCACCAACACTCAGCTTAGGGGATTACAATTGATTTGGATGTTGTGATGTTAGGCCTGAATCACATTGCTACACACTTTTTGTGATGAAAACTCGTTCAGTCATGATGAAGTTGCAGTTGCTGTGGTCCTTCCTTATGTGCAGGTGGAACTTACTTGGCTATGTTCTCTTTTAGCTTGTTGTTCGTCTCAAATTTCATTCCTTTTCTTTCGCTTGAGATCATCAGTTTTATGATCATCTTTCTTTTCTGCACTCACATAGCCGTTTTCTGTTTGGCACCTTCTTCAATTGATGCCTTTACCACCATGCTTTTGTGCTGTTAGTGGTGCACTGGACTTGCTTAAAACACTTCTTCAAAAAAGCTCATAACATCAGTACAGCAGCCCTGTGACCATTCAGCTGTAATTTTGGTTCTTTTTTATTGCTTATGTTTACTGGTTCTAGTCTGAACGTCTGCATGATTTATTTCACGAGAGTTGACCCTTCATGATCATATATTTTTGTTTATGCTCTTGGCATGCTGATGGGTGTTTTGTAATGTACTACATTTTTTTTATACATTTCCTACTGCCTTATCATTATTTATTTTTGTAATACCACATTCTTTAATCTATGTCAAAATTCTACTTCATTCAGGGTTCCTGTCTTCCTAAACTTTCTATGTCCAGAGGCTGTGGTTTTTCAATTCCTGCTCTGGTTTTTCTAGCACTTGTCTTTCATACTTCGCTGTGCATAGCTTGAGTTGTTTAGAATTCCTTGAATGCCCTCTGCTCTTGGCCAAACTTGATTCAATCAGGAAGCCTTATTTCTTGTCTACCTATTACATTTTGTCGCTTTCAGAATTCCCTGGTATTTAATAATAATAGTGCTCTGGTTTTTCATAACAGTGCCACGTGTGCCCAGCAGTGAGAGGGAGTGCACCAAAGTGCTTTCTTTTTCTGTTCACCAGTTTTGAGTGAAAGTAGAATTAGGAGTATACAAGTTCTCTAGGTGAACAAAAAGGAATTCTGATCGTTTTCTGCTGCCCATTAACTTTCGTTAGGCCATCCATCAGTGGTTTGTTGTTTGCTGTGGGTTTGTTTACTTCCACTGGCTGGCTGTATGTGTGTGTTCCTCACGGTGTGCCTGTCCCTCTTCTTGTCCATACTGCTTGCAGTTTGTTTGCAAAATGGCATAAGCCTCTTGAAGGGCTGCCTGTATATGGCTTGGTTTTTACTCCCTTCTTTGTGGTTGCTTAGGGGCTCATTTGTTTGTACTGGTATATATGGTTAGGAGGAAAGCTTTCATCTGCAACTGTCTAGTCATTTGTTGAATACGTTGTTATGCATGTCCTTCTGCTGCTACACATAGTCGTGGCCTGCAGGATATGTGGCGAGCAGAATACATGGCAGTTCAGTTCATGCTGTTCACGTTGCTTATACTATGGCTTTCATTGTTGTAGTACATCCTAGGGCAGTGTGCCTAATAATTAATGTTAAAGAGAAAATTTATAACATTACTTCTTCATTAAGTTAATGCATTTCACCAAGTAGATTGGAAGTGTTCTTCATACCTGCAATTAATTTTGATGTGTGTCGTTTAATGTGAAAGAAACAATTTCTCTGGGCAAGTTTTTTCAGTGGCCTTCTTTGTGTATTTGTAGGAAGCGTTTGGTATACTGTTTCAAACACGAGGCAACTCCTCTTGGTGTTTTGAAGTCTCTCCTCTGAGCCTTGCTGCCTGGTTTTATTTTACTTCTGTGTCTTGCTCTGGAGCCAACTTTGGTGTTTCTTGTTGCATAGCACTTGGTAGCTGTGTCTTGGGTTTACATTGTTAAGAGCTTCCTCCAATATATGTATTCCTTAATACTTGATTTGGTTCAAGCTTTAAAGCAATTGTTAAGCAGCTAAGTGAGGCAGGGAACTGATATAGTATTCCTGTGGTTCAAGGTTACTACCTTGCTTTAAACTGGTGTTTTTACTGCATATTTTCGGTTGAAGCATAGAAGCCTCTAGAGAGCTTGTTCTCACTTTTTTATATCAAGTTTTATGGCTCTAGCTGTATACATTGGTGTTGCCTTCTTCTGTTATAACATGAAACAAGCATTTTTTGGTCAACGAGGCTAAGCCCTCCTGTATAGTAAGTACCAGAGGTCACTTGCAGTAGGCCACTTGAGTGTGTTATTTGCAAGAAACATTCATTTGCATGTCCTAGTTAAAAGTACAAACTACACTCAGTGAGTGCACTTAGTTTTTTTTTTCTCTTGCATCGATTTAAACTGTGAGCTTGTTGCAGTTTTTCTTAATAAAAGTAAGAATGGGAGCTTGTACCTCTGTATTGTTTTCTTTTGTGTGTCTGGGAGCTTAGTGCAGAAAAATAGAAGATTGCATGGCAGTGCTCATTTTTTAGCCTCGTACAACATGCTTCACAACTGCCTGAGCTCTAGTGTAGTAGACTTGTTAAGGAACAAGCTCAGTTTGCCCTGTGAATAGTTAACTGCGCAGCTGGAAACTGCATCCTTTTGACTATCATGCTCTGCTACTCGAGTGCGGAGCTTGCTCCCGACTGGCAAATTCCAGCTTAAGCTTTTCAGTCACTTAGCAACACTTGGGTCAAATAATGTTTATGATTTAGGTAGAAAGAGAGAAACAAGATGGCTGCACAGTATAAAAGAGCACTGAACAAAGTTTGAGGGGGGGAGGCTTAGTTTGCAAGCCGAGCCAACGTTTCGACAAGGAGACTTGCCTAAAACATTGTTCAGTGCTCTCTAACAATGTGCATGGCATTTGCCGTAGTCTGTGAGCAGCAGTTTTTCGCAGGTTGAAAAACTTTTACAATAGATGTGTCGCCATTGGCTGAACAAAACTTTTAGCCAAGCATCAAGAAAGTATCCCAACATGTTGGAGCTAAATTGAGTTGTTCTTGTCAGAAGAGACAATGATGAAAGGTTGCATAGAATACGGGTGACCGAGATCGTTATTTGTCTTCAATTATAATCAGTAATTCAAGCAGAATCAATTAGATAACATATGAGGCATAATGCTTACCAGCCTTTCCACTTCACCTGAGATAGACTGGATGTGCAAACGTTAAGCGAAAACTTCTTATCGAGCTAAGGTTGAAGTTGAGGGGGTGGTGGCTGTCTCTCAGTGGATGCTCATTAGTGTTCTGTGACAGCACTTTCCTAGAGTTCACTCCTGCAGAAGTTGATTTCGCACTTTGTTCTTTCTGCCTAGTGACTAAGCTTGCAGATTAAACCTACATATAGCAGTAGCATGATCATGAGCCCACACCTCTCTCCTCTGAGCTGATCTGATTGTGCAGTGGAAAGATAACACTTTCTTAGGTGCTCGAGCAGTTATTTGCTATGAAGTATATTCTAATTCTTTGACCTTGCTTCTGATCATTTGTGGGATAAGTATTTGCACTCAAGTTGTATGAAACTCTGCACCCTCATTGTGCAGTTTTTCATTCAATGTTCTACTTGCATTTGATACTTTCAGAATTTGGTTCCTGCCATTGCAGTAATTTGTGATAGCTGTTAAACTTTTTAGCCTAAAGTTTCCCTGATTTATATAATATTTGTATAACATTGTTAGCATTTTGCTACTGGGACACAGTATTAGTAGTTTACCATATGTAAGCAAGAAAATTACACAAATTATTGACTGCCAGTCCTTAAAACACAACTTACAGAGGACTGAATGACAGATACTAGTTACTAGCACAATTCTGGAAGCCAGCTGCTGTCACAAATGGGAAAGTTTTCATCCCATCAAGGAGCATGATGCCTCTTTGTTGGGAGCAACATGTGTACTCACTTGAGTTCCTTACTGTACAGTATGGCAAGCTTCCAATTGGAGTACTAGTAGTGCATTATTCAGGGACCTTGTTGAAAGGCTTTCTTCTGAGTATGTTGACTGCCACATGCATTCAAAACCCTGAGAGAGCATTCCTTGCATGCCATCAGTGCTGGCTATGTTGGCAGCTACGTATGGCTTCTTTATAATGTGATTATGCAGAATCTTGAGTCTTGAAGTAAACAATGTAATTCCATCTTGCTTAAGGCTTGATACAACTGCACACTATTGAGAAGTGAAAAACACTAAGGGGCCTTTTTCACAGTTTTCTGTACCATGTGTCAGTGTTGCACAAGTGTGCACCTTGTACACTTTCCTGATGTTCTAGCCTTTTTGTTATTTTCAACTTTTTTTTTTCTTGGCAGCTCAGCAGCGTAGTTGATGGTATTGTTTTGTCTACATATGCAGGATGGCTGTGTTTTCTTCGTCAAGTACATCACCTGCCAAGGCGGCCCGATCAGCGGAGGAATGATGGGAGGAGGTGGTGGAGGCAGAAGTTATGACAATATCTGAAGATGATGATACCATCCATGCTTATAGAAGAGGGCTAGAAGTTTTATAATTGCGAATTCGTTTGTGAGAAGCTGCTGATGAGGAGCCATGACTTATGTTCCCCATGTCACAAATCTTTTGCGAGATTGCCAGTCAACACATCTTGGGGGTCTTCTGCATACTCAACTGTTTTTATGTGTTTGGGCCTGCGCACTTGCCTCGCTACTTTCGCACTATTCTTAGAATCCAGTGTGCGGGCCTGATGAATGCAAGTGCAAACTGTTTTGGGAATTTCAGTGAAAACTAAATATTGATTACCGCGTGTCTTATACGTAGTCGTCTAAAATAACTTTTTTTTTATGTGAAATGCATCTAATGTATGCATGCTGCAAACCAACTTGCTCTGCTGTAAGTGTTTTGCACATATTTTGCAGTATAGATTTACGTTCCCTTGACTCTGTTGAGGTGGCCGCAGTAGCTGTGCAATATTTTTTTTTCCTTGCATGTGTTTGCATGTGTGCAATTTTGTATGATTGCTTTGGTGCAATGTTGCAGAAATGTTATCTTCTTGCATCTCTCGAGAGATCGCCTCCCATAATCAAGTACCTTTAATAAAAAAAATATTTTTGAGCATCTGTCCAGACAACTTTAGGTTTTGTCAAGCTGTACATTGTTCTCTAAAAGGTGATATGGCAAAAATAAAAAAAAAAAGTTTTGTTACCTGTATACATAAGAAGCCCTGCTTCACATAACGCGTAGCATCTGCCTGGTTGGATCGAGCTTTTCTTAGCACCTTGCATGATAATAATCACCTTCCAATAATAATCAACTTGCTCATCATTCAAGTTACAGTTCAAAATGACAATGTCATCATCATCATCATCTGGACTATACCCACTGCAGCACGAAGGCCTCTTCCATATTGCTCCAATTGACCTGGTCCTGTGCTAGCTGCATCCACTTGACCCCTGCAAACTTAACCTCATCCGCCCACCTAACTTTCTGCCGCCCCCTGCTATGCTTTCCTTCCCTTAGAATTCAGTTTGTTACCGTAAGCGACTATCGGCTTTCCTCTCTTCGCACTGTATGTCCTGCTCATGCCCCTTTCTTCTTCTTGATTTCCACTAGATTGTCAGTAATTTGAGTTATTTCTCTGACCCACTCTGAACGCTTTCTATCTCTTAATGTTACCCCTACCATTTTTCGTTCCATGGCCCTCTGCGTTGTCCTCAACTTAAGTAGAACCCTTTTCGTTATGTTAGTACTGGTAGGATGCAACTGTTATACACTTTCCTCTTGAGGGATACCAGTAAGTTGCTTGTCATAACGTTTGAGTACCTTCCAAATGTGCCCCATCGCAATGGTATTTCTTAGTTATTTCCCTTTCGTGGTCCTGATCTGCGGTCACTACCTGTCTTAAGTAGACATATTCGTCTACCACTTCTAATGCTTCGCTACCTATTTTAAACTGCTGTTCTTTTTCCAGACTGTTCAGCATTACCTTAGTCTTGTGCATATTAATCTTTAGGCCTACTTTTCTGTTTCTCCTGTCTAGATCATTTATCATTAGCTGCAGTTGGTCCCCTGAGTTACTTAACAAGGCAATGTCATCAGCGAATCGTAGATTACTGAGATATTCTCCGTCGATCCTGATGCCTAACTGCTCCCATTCCATGCCTTTGAATACACTCTCTAAGCAAGCTGTAAATAGCACTGGGGAGATTGTGTCTCCTTGCCTAACACCTTTCTTAATTGGAATTTTATCACTTTCCTTATGCAGAACTATGGTTGCTGTGCAGCAAATATAGACATCTTTCAGTACTTTCACATATGGCTCACCTACACCCTGATCTCGCAATGCCTGCATGACCGTTGAGGTTTCGACCATATCAAATGCTTTCTCATAGTCAATGCTATGTACAGGGGTTGGTTATATTCCGAGCACTTTTCTATTACCTGGTTTATAGTGTGGATATTATCAATGGTAGAGTACCCTTTCCGAAATCTTTCTTGATCCTTTGGTTGATTAAAGTCTAAGGTTGTCCTTATCCTATTAGCAATTACCTTTGTAAATACCTTGTACGTAACTGATACAGTAGACTCCCGTTAAGACGAACTCGCTTAAGATGAACCCTCGGTTAAGATGAAGTGGAGGTCGTTTGTTTGGTGCCCCATAGAGTCAATGCAAAAAAAATCCGCTTAAGATGAACACTTTGCAATCGCTAATCGGTGAAGATAAATTTTCACGGCCGGCCGCACCCCACCCGCGCAGCTTACTCGACCGTCCGAGCAGCGCTGCAGCGGAAAGAAGAAAAAAAAGCTTTTCAGTGCCACGACCATCCGTGCCGCCGATGCACGCAGACCCAAGCACGTCGGCGTCGGAAATGCGATTCTACGAAGGCGGAAAAGTGCCGCTGCTCGTCCTCTCCCACCGTTCCCCCGCTCACTCCTTTTGTCCCCGCAGTAGGAGTAGGTTTGCGTTTCGCGTCGCGCCGGCTGTCTTGGTACGACCAGTGGAAAGAGAGAAAGAGGAGCCGTAGTGGAGAGCTACGGAGTAATTTCGACCACCTGGGGATCTTTATACGTGCGCTGACATCGCACAGCACACGGACGCCACTTCGTTTCGCCTCCATCGAAACGGGTACGACCAATCTCTCTCTATGGTACGACCTCGGGAAGGTTGGTTGGTTGGTTCATAGGAAGGGAAAGGCGCAGTATCTGTCACACTTGCTTTGTGGACACCTGAACCGCGCCGTAAGGGAAGGGATGAAGGTGGGAATGAAAGTGGATAGAGAGAAAGGGGAGCCGTAGTGGAGGGCTACGGAGTAATTTCGACCACCTGGGGATCTTTAACGTGCGCTGACATCGCACAGCACACGGGCGCCACTTCGTTTCGCCTCCATCGAAACGCAGCCGCCGTGGTCGGGCTAGAACCCGGGTACTCCGGCACAGTAGTCGGGCGTCTTACCACTGCACCACCCCGGCGGGGCCACCTCGGGCAAGGACGAAACAGAGCGCAGAGAGGAAGAGAGAGCGAGAGAAAAAAAAAAGCATGCGCGGCCCGGCCAGCAAAACTAGCGAAACGCGAGAATAAAAACGGTGAGAAGAAAAAGCAGCCAATGACGTTTCCGAATGGTGATCACGTGATAGTGTCGTCATGCCAGTGCTGCCGAGCTCCGCCAAGGTCTATGTACCATTAATACTTCTAGGGACTCTAGTACCATGGCTCCGCGCCTTTGCTGACCGCAGTGCACAGATCCATTGTTCGTGGCGGGTGTGCGCGTCGTGTCCCGCAATTTTATACCAGGCTGTACGCTGTCGCCTCGTGGTGTGTGCGGCTTGTTTTCGTGCGCGCCGTGTTCGCCGTGTTGCTACTATGGCTAGTCGGCCAACAACTCGAAAAAAGCCGCTTGAGCTTCGTGAGAAGGCCGAAGTTCTGACCGAAGTTCGCGCCGGCCGGCTTTCAAAGACTGAAATAGCGCGCAAGTTCGGCATCGCGAAAAGTACCGTGAGCAGTATCGTGAAGGACGAAGTGCGGATTACCAGTGCTTTGGAAGATGGTGAGTTTGCGCAGAAGCGGGAGAGGATGCGCACAGCTATGCATAAAGACCTTGAAGACGTTCTGCTTGCCTGGGGGAAGAGAGCGCGCAGTGCGAATTTGCCAGTGAATGGAGTGCTACTGAAAGCTAAGGCGGAAGAAATTGCCCTGCGACTGAATGTCGAGTTTGCGTGCAACGATGGGTGGCTCGACCGCTTTCGGAAAAAGCATGGACTGGCCTTTCGTTGTGTTGTCGGTGAGGCCGCAGCAGTGGATGAAGCGTTCTGCAGCGATTGAAGGCAGAACAAGATGAATGAACTCATGGACGAATATGACCCTCAAGACATACAATGTGGACGAAACAGCGCTTTTATACCAGCTACTCCCAAATAAAACGCTCGCATTTGCGTGGCGGGCAAACGGAGCAAGCTTCGAGTAACGGTCCTCGTGGGCGCAAATATGACTGGGACTGACAAACTAAAGTTGCTGGTGATTGGCAAATCTAAAGCACTACGCTGCTTTAAAAACATAAAAACGCTGCCGGTCACGTACATGGCTAATTCAAAAGCGTGGATGACGCAGGCACTTTTCGAGCAGTGGCTTCAAGAGATGGGTCGCCACTTCCAGAGACAGAAAAGAAAAGTTCTCATTGTTCACAACTGTCCCGGACACGGCCACGTCGCCGGACTTCATGCCATCCGAATGGAGTTTCTACCAGCGAATACAACAGCAAAGCTGCAGCCTATGGACTAGGGAGTAATAAGTAGCTTGAAGAGGCACTATCGTCGCTCTCTGCTGCAAAGGATGCTGATTTGCATGGAGAGCAGTAAGGAGTATACAGTTAACCTGTTAAGTGCTGTCCACTTACTGACGAGCGCCTGGGAGCAGGTTACTCAAGCCACTATTGCCAACGCCTTCCGCCATGCAGGATTTGTGGCGCTTAGTGATTGCTCAGTACAGAATGACTGCGATACTACGAATGAGGACCACACTGCGAACTTGGAGGATAGAAGCATTGTTTCTGCGCTGAGCAGTAAGGGTGTGTTCATTGACATCAGTGCGTATGTCAGCATTGACGAAAGTGTGGAAACGTGTAGGGCTGATACACTGGACGCTCTGACTGAAGAAGTGCTCGACCTATCATCGGAAACTGCTGCTGAAAATGACGGCTTGAATGTTATGCCTGAATCTGCACTATAGTTACCTGTGAGGCAGCTGATGCCTGCCTAGACACTTTAGTGCAATATTTTGAACAGTGTGAGGGCACTGAAGGGTATCTTCAAAAGTTAAGCGAGATGTCTGCTTTTGTAGCAGGCCGTCGATTTTCACGACAGACACACAAAAAAAATAACAGACTGGGTAACAGTCAACAATCCGTGATGCCTTACTACTGCAAAGTGTAGTAGACAATCATTAGTCCAATAAATGCTTGTATTGCAGTTGACTTTCCTGAAAGACCATTTTATTCATTTTGTTCTCATATACGAGGTATTTGGACACACTCTGCATGCTCAAACATCATTTTTGGAAGCACTCCTGATTAGACGAACTTCTGATAAGACAAACAACTTTCATGGTCCCTTGGAGTTCGTCTTAAAGGGAGTCTACTGTAGTAAGCTAATTGGTCTGCAATTTTTCAAATCCTTAGCGTTGCCTTTCATATGAATTGAGATAACTTTAGCGTTCTTCCATGATTCCGGTACTTTCGAGGTCTTCAGGTATTGCGTACAGGGTGGCCAGTTTTGCTAGTATGATATCCCCTCCGTCTTTCAACAAATCTAGTTACCTGATCCTCCCCAGCTGCTTTCCCCCTTTTCATAGATTCTTATGCTTTCTTAACCTCGTTCTTCGTTACTGGCGGAACGTCTGATTGCTCTTCATTACAGTCAATTTCGTTCTTGCCCTGACTACTATGACTGCTGTAGAGGTCTGTATAGAACTCCTCGTCTACCTTGACTATCTTGTCTATGTTAGTAATGACGTTGCCCACCTGGTCCCTCAGCGCATACATGTGATTTTTGCCTACTCCTAATTTTCTCGTTACCGCTTTCAGGCTACTACCGTTCTTTAGAGCATGCTCAATTTCCCCCATATTATGCTTCTTTATGTCAGCCACATTTCGCCTATTGATTTGCTTTGATATCTCTGCCAGTTCTATCTGGTCGGTTAAATTGGAGGCTTTCATTCTTTGGCGCTTCTTAATCAAATCTTTCGTCTCCTTAGACAGTTTACTATCCTCTCGAACAATTCTACCGCCTACTTCTACTGCGCACTTAGTAATGATACTTCTAAAATTATTGTTCTTTGCTTCTAGGCTAAGGTCAGCTTCCTCGGTTAGCACTGAGTATCTATTCTGCAGCGAGAGCCTCAATTCTTCTATTTTTCCCCTTGCCCCTAATTTGCTGATTGACTTCTTCCTGACTAATCTGTTCTGCTCCCTCTTCAAATACAGAATAATTCAAGACCTTACCATCCTGTGGTCACTGCATCGCACCTTTCCGATTACCTCTACATCCTGCATAATGCCGGGTTTAGAACACAGTATGAAATCAATTTGATTTTTGGTCTCTCTCCATGTCTACTTTCGTTTTTTTCCATTTGCTAAAGAAGGTATTCATGATTCGTAAGTTATTGCTTTCAGCAAACTGAACTAGTAACTCCTCCCTGCTATTTCTTATTCCAATGCCATAGCTGCCCACTGCATGATCTCCTGCTTGCTTTCTACCTACCTTGGCATTGAAGTCATCCATCAGTACAGTATAATAGGTTTTTACTTTCCCCGTTGCCGATTGTACATCTTCATAGAAGCTTACCACTACCATGGTCATCATAACGGCATGTAGGTGCGTATGCTTGTACAACCTTCAGCTTATACCTCTTACTCACGATGCCGGCTACCCTCTCATTAATGCTATAGAATTCAGCTATATTACCAGCTATATCCTTATTGATAAGGAAACCTGCTCCTAGTTCTCGCCTCTCCGGTAAGCCTCAATTTTTTTTTTAATCCGGTGGAGAATATCGCGGCACCGAGATTTGAACCACGGCCTTCTTGCATGCGAGGCTAATGTTCTACCACAATGTCACCGCTTCTAGCGGTTTGTGAATATTTGAAATTTCAAATAGTTCGTGAATAGTTTTCGCTAATAGATTAGGTGTGTGACAGATGTTTACTGTTTCAAACATTACAATTTCTAGAGCATTGTAATGTCGAGGTTTTTCTTTTCACCGTTTCAAATTTTAAATGTAGATGAGGACACATTTGCAAAACAGGCAGCCAGATAGTTTTTTCCCCACTATGATTCCACCTCGACTTCTCCACCTTGCTTACCGGTTACCGAACCCCCCGATGCGATTACTTCTGACCTAACCATGGCAGAGCTGCTGGCCTCCATTGAACGCCTCAAATCTAACTCTGCTCCCGGGCACGACGGCATACCTAACTCCTTATTCCGCAAATTGAAAGGGACTGCTTTGCAGGCCTTGCTTGATGCATTCAGTGACGTGTGGCATTCTGGTGTCATGCCGGACGAGTGGAAGCATTATATTGTTCCAATATCGAAGTCAGGTCATCCTCCAGTATCTCTCTCGGCCCTTCGTCCAATTTCCCTGACGCCAACAATCTGCAAGCTTTAAGAAAATATTCTCGCCACTCGCTTATCGTGGTGGTTGGAATCCCATGATTGTTATCCAGAATCCCAAATTGGCTTCCGCCCGCAAATAGGAACGGAGGACGGTCTTGCTACTTTGGCTGCTGACGTGCTTCACCACTCTCCGCACAGTCATCTTGTTAGAACTGTGATCGCTACAGATATAACAAAGGCATATGATAACATCCTTCACTCAGCCATTCTTGCCTCCCTACAAACTCTTGGTCTCCCTCACAGGTTTCTCCTCGCCATTCATGCCTTTCTAACAAGTAGAACGTTCAGTGTGCGTGTCCATGGAAAGCCCTTTGGTCACTTCCCCTCAAACAGAGGAGTGCCCCAGGGCTCCGTTCTCGCCCCTACATTATTTAATGTGGCCTTCATTCCACTTGTTCGAGCCCTAGAGGCCATCCCTAGGCTTCTATACGCGTGCTTGCGTATGCCGATGATATAACCTTATGGTGCTGTCACCCAGATACGTCTGTCCATCAGGCGGTCCTCCAGCATGCGCTGGATGTATTGACATTTCGCCTCCCTCCTTTGGGTCTAACTCTTTCGCATACAAAATCCTGTTTCATTCGCATTGGAAATAAAGCTGGCTTACGGAAAGCTCCCACTATAAATTTTATGATAGATAATACCCTGATTCCTCAGGCACAAACCGTTCGCATTCTTGGTCTTCTTCATTCCTCTGGGACTGGCACCCCGTGGCTGACAGCCATCCGTAAGACCGCTCACGCTACTCTAGGTCTGATTCGTCGCATAGCTATGCGCTCTGGCGGCGCGCGTGCTCACACGGCCCGCCAGCTTGTTCGCTCTGTCCTTCAGCCGCGTATAATCTACCAGGCACAGTTTCAACGTCTCACCCGCAGACAGCGGGGCTCCCATGAGGCCATCAATCGTGAGGCTATGCGTGCAATAACATATCTTCTCCGCCTAACACCCATACCAGTACTTCAGGAGTACGCCTAGCTAAATACGCTCACTGAACTCGTTGATCAGCGGATGGCAAACAGAGCTCGCAAACAGTCTTTACAACTACATCATTTAAAGACACTACCTCCATGGTCGTACTGCTAGCTCACGGACAATCGCCCCACTGCTTTCCCGTCGGTATCATCCGCACATCTGCCTGAAGGGTGCATATTATATACCGATGCATCACATACTGCAGAGCGAGGAGTTACTTCTGTGTATAGTCCCTCTCATCCGCATCTCAACACTCACGTGACATATACAGCGGATACGTGCACCCCTCTGGCACTGGAACTCCAAGCCATTTACAATGCCATACATTCCCTTCCGCCAGTTCCTACATTCAATGCAGTACATCTTTACACAGACTCTCTCACTACCCTTAAACAGCTTAAGGCCGTTCGACGCACATTCCAAATAACACAGTCCATACATTTGCTCTGTTCAAAGTACCCATGTCCTGTGCGCATATACTGGATTCGCTGCCATGCTCGCGATCCACATAATATTCAAGTGGATGCTATGACGCACATAAACACATCAGGCGATCCACCACCTTCCCCTCTTCCCCCAGATCCGTTCCTGTCCCACGTTTCCGATTCGCAAGTTCTGCGCCAGCGAACACGCGCTCTCATTCCTCCGTGTTCGCACCCTCTCCCCGTAGTCTTACTCGGCAGGGGGAGGTAACAGTGCGCCGGATCAGGGCAGGAACGGCTCTGACCCCATCTGTTCGACATCGATGGCGGGAAAAAGATCTACCAGTGACTGACAAGCGTCCTCACTGTGACACTCCATCTGACGTCTGCGATGTGCGTCACTTGTTGTGGACGTGTCCATCAACGACTCACATTAGGGAACGAATAATCATGAAGGTGGGCCTGCGGTGGAATCGCGATTGTGATTATGAGAAATGGACAATGGACAATCGCTACACTGCCAACCTTCTCGAATACATAAGCGCAACTGGACTTCACTCCTTCTTTTAACTTTCTATCTCCTGCATCCCACTCCCCCTTTCTCACTTATGCCTTGTGGTAAACTCTTCGAAAAAAAATAATAATATCTCCATTTCAAATGGTGCATGCTCAATTTGAGTCCTGCACCTGTGGCTGGAGTGAACTTACTTGTCCTCGTGGAGTTATTGCCAGCACGCGGTAAAAGCACGTTTCGGTCTGCGCAGACTTAATGTTGTCTTTATTCTGCATTTAATAGGTCAAGCCTTGCGGCAGGGATAAGATGCTCGATAGGGGTATAGAAAGGTCCTTATATAAAGTTTCTCGCCAAGGTATAGTGCCTAGAATATTCTAGGCACTATAGCCAAGGAGACAGGCTCCCGTCGCGCATTAATGGCACCATCACGGGATAGCGCTAGCGTTGGTAATGGCGAAGCGCGTATGGCAGGAGGTGTGGTGGGAGCACGTGGGCCACAATCAAGGCGAAAGCCTTTAATACCTCTGCGGTGTCCGGCGTCCTGTCCTGACAGTCAGACCGGGGACGTGAGAAAATTATCTTAGTTCTTGTCTAGCGTCATGACAGCGCGGTTGCCATAGAGACCGCCGCCGCTAGTTAGTGGTAGGTAGTGATCGATAATGATAGTGACAGTCATGATGGTAATGACTGATGTCACCACCTAGTGACGTCATCAGGGGTGTGAAACTCCCTATACCTCCCAGCTATATCCCAGCGGCTACGAATTACAGACGCTAGCGCCAAACTCCCCATTATAGGATTATAGCGGGAGGGGGCGCGTAAAAAATGGACTTGACGGGGGAGGCCGTATAGCGGACTGGTCCAAAAAAACTGTGCGCTGAAGGGTGTGTCGGTAGGTTGCTTCAAGCAGCGCTGGTCGCGCGCTGGCGTGTGCCCGCGCCCGGCAGAACGCTTTGCCCGCGGATTTTCTTCCTGCTGCGGCACAACCGGCTCGGGGCAGGAACAGTATGATGGAAAGAAAAACCAAAGGCATAGCGCTCTCGAGGGCGCAGGCGCTCGCGAGCAATTGTACCCGACCGCGGCAAGAAATGGCACAGAGCGTCGTTTGCGTTTTTTTTTTCATTAACCGCTCGTGAAATAGAGAATGAAAAGAGGCGATGGGGTATCACACACGCACACACACACTTTACATACAAGTTTGTAGTAGTGTTCTGCGCTAACATTGAAATCTTGCATATGCCTGCTTTATCAAGAATCCAGCTTGCCGCCACTGCTTTGGTCAGCATGTGCATAGTTGATATGAAATGAAATAAATGATACACATATTCATTCTACGTATTCCATACCAACAAATCAATGCAAAAATATAAAGTAATGCATGCGTTCTAGTATACTTGGTGGTTGGCATTTGATGCAAGTAATCACATGTCACCATGCTATACATAACCAAAATACATGATTAAAATTTACACTACCCTTCCTGGAAGAACCGTCACCTTCGAAACGTACTTATGCATCTCCACAGCACAGGACGATAACAAGTTCAACAACACCAACCACAGCGGATGTCGCCGACTGTAATCATCACCATCATCATCATCATCAGCCTGACTATACCCACTGCAGGGCGAAGGCCTCTCCCATATTTCTCCACTTGACCCGGTTCTGTGCTAGCTGCATCCACTTGACCCCTGCGAACTTCTTAATCTCATCCGCCCACCTAACTTTCTGCCGCCCCCTGCTACGCTTTCCTTCCCTTGGAATCCAGTTTGTTACCCTAAGCGACCATCGGTTATCCTCTCTTCGCACTACATGTCCTGCCCATGTCCATTTCTTCTTCTTAATTTCCACTAGAATGTCAGTATCATGAGTTATTTCTCTGACCCACTTTGCGCGCTTTCTATCTCTTAATGTTACCCCTACCATTTTTCGTTCCATAGCCCTCTGGGTTGTCTTCAACTTAAGTAGAACTCTCTTGGTTAGCCTCCACGTTTCAGCGCCATAGGTGAGTACAGGTAAGATGCAACTGTTATATACTTTCCTCTTTAGCGATACCGGTAAGCTGCTAGTCATAATCTGCGAGTGCTTGCCAAATGCTCTCCATCCCAATCTTATTCTTCTTGTTATTTCTTTTTCATGGACCGGATCTGCGGTTACTACCTGTCCTAAGTAGACATATTCGCCTACTACTTCCAGTACTTCGCTACCTAATGTAAACTGCTGTTCCTTCCCGAGGCTGTTGAACATTACCTTAGTCTTCTGCACATTGATTTTCAAGCCTACTTTTCTACTTTTCCTGTCTAGGTCATCAATCATTATTTGCAGTTCATTCCCCGAGTTGCTTAGCAAGGCAATGTCATCAGCAAATCGCAGATTACTGAGGTATTCTTCATCTACCCCTATCCCTAACTGCTCCCATTCCAAGTCTCTGAATACTTCCTCTAAGCAAGCTGTGAATAGTACTGGGGCCGACTGTAATGGCCAGCACAATCAGCAGAAAAGATGGGCCCATGGAACATGGAGCTGCACGCAGACAAGTCTCGTCTCACGAAGGGGCGGGGAGCCAGCAGGAATGAGATGCAGAGAGTACAAAAGCCGCGAATAACAATTGCGACTTTGGCCGATAAGCCAAAACGCAGAGAATTCACAGCGCTAGGCTACGCAGGCGACGGGCGCAGATGTCGGTTCTAGTTCAAAACGAGCGGAGTCGAGGGCGAAGTCACTCAGCGGAGTCGGCGCCGCCGTCGGTCCTCCCATGTTTGGGCAAGTCCACACCATGTGGTAGATGTCCGAAGACTTCTCCGCACAGTGCGGACAAGTGCCCGTGAAAGAAGGATTAAAATGTTTTAGTGCTGCCGGGCACAGCAGAGTGTAAGAAATGGCAGGGAACAGCAGATATATTTTACCTTTTTTTTATTAACTGCACGTGAAATAGAGAGTGCAAGAAGACGCGACGGGGTATCTCTCTCTCTCTCTCTCACACACACACACACACACACACACACACA